>JAOYRR010000415.1:1200000-1512611 GCA_038994665.1 Podotricha telesiphe | reverse complement strand
GCGACTTTGTCCGCGTCTTACATCAGCTTACATCAGTCTTACAGATCTTACATCAGCTATTTGCCAGTGAAAGCCTCGTTAAAATCAGTGTAGCCGTTCTAGATTAGCCGGAACAAACAGACTGACAGACACAAAAATAGCAAAAAATAATATTCTGGTAAATGTAGCGTGTATACATATGCATTTAGCATATATATACCATAATATTAATTTATTGACTACAATGGTTCACTATTTTGGCTTTAATGGCTTGAACATAACATACTTACTTGATATTTTGGTCAATTCACACAATGTCTTTATAACTTGTAGCCTATGTGTTATTCTGATGTATAAGCTATATTATTGTAAAGTTTCATTAAAATCCATTAGTAGTAGTTCTTACGTGAAAGAGTAACAAACATCCTCACAAACTTGCGCGTTTATAATATGAGTCGGATATATAGGACTGTACGAATTGGCGAAACCTTTGCATGGAATTCAATTAGAAATACTGAAAAAAATTTAAGCTAAGTTTAAGATAATTCATAATAATTAACTTATTTTTTAATTTGGGCCTTTTTATGCATAGCAGTGTGGTCAGCTAACATATTAGACATTACTGAATTTAGACATTGCGTGTTGAGTGGCGGATCGCAACACCGCACTTTGACTTTTCACCAAAGCGCACAAACGAAAATAATTAAAAAATAATCATTCCCCTGAATGGGAATCGAACTGACAACCATCGTATATACAGCCAGACGATGCCACACTGCTCCACCTCTAAATTAACTCTATCTAAATAATCTAAAAACCCAATAATATAAGAATAATAACTTTCACTGCCACTACTAGTACTTTACTACAAGTTACCTCTTCTCGAACATTCGGCAGGCCAAAATAATTTAATATATAACATGTGTCGTCACGCGTGTCGGCATGTCTGCTGCGCGGGCCCGTAAATCCTTCCGCCCTGTTGGCCCGTTTAATTAATTCTCAAATAACGGAATTTGCTACATACTCGTGTTCTGGTACTGTATATGTTTTTATACCTGTATCTAATAATAATTAGCAATATTTAAAAGTGAATTTGGCTGGTAGCGTTGTTGCTTGCAAAAAAATTTAATCAAAACTAGAAATGAACGAGAACTGGTTTCTATACTCTTGAAAAGTACGAACGTCTACATAGAATCATAAAAAATATTTGTATCTAGAATTATACTAATGGAATAAATTAAAAAAAATGGAATTTAAGAAAATTACATATTTCTCTTTAGTTTAAAATATGTTTTAGTCATTAACTCAATAAATACCAAAACAATATACAGATGTACACTAAAAAATGTACCTACTAAATATTAAAATTTAACTGATTGAACTAAAATATATATATATTTTTTTTCTTTTTAGGTTAAAAATTAAAAATTAATTAATTAATTAATTATTAAAAATTCTTATTTTTTTAGGTTAAACGGAGAGAATCAAGTGTTGAAACACTCCATTCTCCCTCTAATATATTAAATTTACAAAATATAATTCTGTCTAATAAATTTACTAAATATTCGACAGTAATTTGTGAGCCAAAATATAACCGCAATAAAAAGTTATCATAAAAATGTCATATAAAATTATGAGCAAGGATATTTTATTACACAACGTGAATGAGAGAATGTAACAGTCATTGGCATAATCTTAGTATATTAAATTAAGGCCACAAAGCAGGGCCCCTAATGCCCCTCCAATTTGTCGAGTATTCCGCAAATGGGACGTCAATTTACGATGTCCTTTCAGATTGTCTTGCCCGACCAATCCAATAGGGGTCTACACTCAACAAATCTATTAATACGAGGTAATGAAAATTTCTTATTAATTTATATATGTAGACATAGATAGCTAAGCGGCCATCATGGTGAAGTTGACAGTGTTTGTTTGTGGGTTCGATTCCCGCTTGGGGATATTTAGATATTTTAATTTCTCCACTCTGGAGACTTAAGACAAAAGGTGGGGTTGAGTTTCACCATCAACACGCAATTTCTCGATTTTAATCTCTCTATGTCTTGAAATCAGACTCTTTCTATATACCTTGCTATATGGTAAGTACAGTGAAGCTAAAAATAAATATGATAGCTATAATATAATTATGTATGGTAGTTTCCTCTGATCACTACGGACACGTGGTGCGTACCTTTTATTAGCTTTTTCCATTATTAGAATTTGTTTTATTCTTCATTATGCTTAAAATTAAAATATAATCGGCGGGTTAGTACAAATGCAAAAATCACAACTTTACAGAAAATGTATTTGAATGTTCCTAACGTTGTAATTTACAAAGAAAACCGACGGCATTACAGCGTTTGTGTTTTCTTCACAAAAAATATATATATATTTGCTAGTCGTAAGATTAAAATATTTACTTAAACTTCATAAATTATAATAAATAAAAAGCTTTCCAAACATAGCCAAAATTTTTTTTTATTTCTATACAACAAGTATTGTCTTATTGATGATTTTAATTTAATAAATAGAACAGTAAGTAAGGACAACTTAACACATTGAAATTTCTAAAAATCCCCTTATAATTAACATTATTTAAGTGAATTCACTTAAATGGTAAAAAAATGTACAAGCACTCAAGTAAGCAACTAAATAAATAGGGCAAACTAATTCCATCCTAATTACTCAACTACTCAAATTCAAAAAAAAAATAGAACTGAAAAAAAAGTCTTCAATTTGTAGGGCGGAGAATTGCGAGAACATTTTGAAACGAGATCTTTCGCTTTTATAGTTATTTTTTCTCTCATTACTATAGCGGTTGGCCGTTTTTTGCCTTTTCCGGTGAACGAGATAAAAAATGAAGACGAACTGCGAGGTGCAGAGTAAATACGGGGTCAAATAGACGAGGACAAAGTTATAAATGTCGATATCGGCAAACGTCTTTAATATTAAATTTCTTCATACCCTAATCGTATATTATAATCTAAGTAAGTGTCTAAGTAAGTGTCTAATTTATCTAGACATATCTCAATATTCACTTTGTAGACTACTAATCGCTTGTTAAAAAAAAGATTCAAATTGCAATAATTAAATACAATTTTTTTAATAATAGTTAGGTAATTAACTAAAGACTAAATTTAATAGTAATTTTACAAGAAAATATATTTTTATCGATAGCCTAAGTTATGGCTGTATTTCCACCTCTAGAACCGGCCGCAGACCGCACGGGCCGGTAAGCACGAAAAGTCACTCCCAGCAAATATATTAGAATATACATTACCCTACGTGACTTCAGCGAAATGAATAGCCGTGCCTTCTATACATTTGATCCACCTTTTATATATAGCAATGTGTATTTGTATGACTATCGCTTACCTGTGGCTTTGGTTGGAATTTAAGGTAATTAGTTTTTTTTTCTTCATAAATATATTTTATTCTTGATGGAAATTCAACTTTGGTATTGAAATTTTTGCTTTTTGTGTATGCATTAGTGTTTTTGTTGAAGTAGTTGAGTCGTTGAGTAGTTTTGTCATATATATGTAAATAAAGATTACTTGTCTAACATATTTGACTTGTATAAAACAAAAGCTTGTTTATGTTTAATAAGTTCAAGCTATGGGATTCGAACCAGCTACCGTTATGTTGTGTACTAGCGACCCGCGGCTTCGCCTGCGTAAACTACACGTCTAAACTATTTCGTTTTTTCGCCCGCCCGCGTTGTCACTTTTACTAAATTTATAATTTATTTTTTGTTGATAAACCGATTGAAATGAAATAAACACTAAATGTTAAGGGAAGCTTGCCCACAATACAATATTCAAAATTGTTTAAATCGGTTACGCCATTACTGAGATGAGCGTCCAAAAACAAACAGACAAACAGAAAAGAAAATTTAAATCTTTCAAATCATCATTGTTTTGTGTTAAATAAATGCGTTGATAAATGTCCTTATAATATTTTTTTTATATATCGTACAGACAGCGATCAGTTTCATTTTTATTATATGTATAGATATAGATTACCATCGTTTACATATAAGAAATAAAGGCAAAACTCATAATTTTCATATTAAACAGACAAAACTTATTCATATTTTTAAGTTAGCAAGTTTTTTTATGTAATAAAAAGCTGAATGGCTGGCCCACATACGATATTTAATATTTTATGGGCTTTTTAAATTGAATGGTGCTTTATGCAGACCTGGTTTTGAGATCGCATACGAGTACGCAGTAATCAGTGATAGTGGATTTTGTTTTATATATGACTTGTATGTATGTATATTATGTACTTTTTAAGCATATTTCCTTATATATATTTTAATTTAGTTTGTTTTGTTATTAATCCAAATAACTATAAATTTCTAGATTTAATTTAAATTATAATATATACTACTATGATACATAGAACTATACTAAGGTAAATATTTTGGTGTCAACAAACAATTTATTGAATTATACTGTGTTAGCAGCAAGTGTTAATGGAGTATTCATATTAATAAAGATAAAGATAAAGCTATAAACGACTAGTGACCCACACGCGGCTTCACTCGCGTGACCTATATCAGTTACGTATTTTCGGTTCGGTTTTTCCTGGAAAAATTAAAAAATAATGGGAAAAAATAATAAAAAATAGCCAATGTTCATCCCAAGCCCCGCAAGCATCTCTACATAAAACTTAATCACAATCGGCTCAGCAGTTTGGTGACGACGAGACAAACAAGACAGACAGAGTTACTTTCGCATTTATAATATTATATTACTATAAATTCTACTATAAACAACATATAGCTAACCAATACATTACTTTAAAACATTAATTACATAACTATGTCGGAGCAGTACTATGTAATGAAATTTTAATATTTCCATATTGCATATTTAAAGTATCTGCTCGTATATTATCTCGCATGTTACAAGTTTCGTACTCCTGTTTTTTTCCTGTGTACGGAGGAATTTTGAGAAGTTTTAGTTTAGTTCTATTGGGTTAAGGACCCAGCAGTTAATGATATTTAATAGCAAAACATAATGTATTTATATTTTTACTGTTTTATACTATGTATTTAGTCCGCATTATAAGTTGTGATGAGCTATTTAATATCTCATAAATGTAATTTCTATAAGATTTTGTAATACTTATTGTGTGCATATTTGTATTGTAACGTATACGTATGTAAATGAAGAATTTATAATAACAAAAAAGAAATGCTCCTCTCAAAGCTTATACAAACCAAATTTCACCCTTCTAAGCTCAGTATTTTCGTATTGTGTGTCAGTCACTTTGTAACGAAATAGTTGTACAAGTCATATCTACATATATATAACCAAATTAACGAAAAATGTAAAATGCATATTACTACAGTCTCATTGCGAATTCTTACAAAAAAAATAACGATTGCAGCCTCCTTTTGGATCATAACTATTTAAAGCTATACTATACATATATTATACTATACTTTAAAATTTACTTGCAATATTTACAGCTATACTTATTAAGCAGCTTCAAATCCCTTTTGTATGTACGTCAATAAATATGTTAAAATGAAATAGAAGTCAATATGATGAATTATGTTTTTGATTTGTATTAGACACTTCACACTTAAGCTTATATACACTAATCAATGTCTTAAACAGTATCTTAACAATCTACACTGTATGTCAAAACAGAACTGCCAAATGTTTTCTTCAGACTTTCCTTATATAAGGTACATTTTCAGTGGAGCTTAAAGTTCTTTGGAGCCGAAAGCTCGCATCATGCGCCAGGGCACGCTCGTGTGCCCTTGACTGCTTTACGTTATTCAATGATGGAGAAACTTTTAAGTTTTATTAAGAAAGTGTTATTATACTCCCTTAAAAATAATTTGTAGATTATTATATGTGTGACTTAAAAAACGTCTAATAAAACTCTACTATGTATATATTACAGTTCAAATCACAAAAGGGAGTGTTCTGAAATGTAATGAAACATCACTTCGTTCTCTTGTTCAGTGGCAGATTTCCATACCGCGTTTTTTGTCCAGAGCGGGGAAATGAGAATATTTATTTTATTCATCCGTGTGGAAATCGAACCCACATCGCGTTTAGAGACACTATCCCATTGCATTCATGATAGTATTTATTATTACAAATTAATAATATAATCTTGCGTAGATTATAAGTCAGTTATAAACAATACCAGGAATCTGCTTCCCTTCAAACTAATGCAATAAGTCGAAATTGCGTTCAAATGTGCCGGACCGTGAGCGAAAGTAAAGCTTCATTCATACATTGCATTAAACGTTTCGCACAAAATTAGTAAGGAATTTCATTATTGAATATAATACTTTGTCATTGTTTTGGTATCTATTTTTAGAGATTGATTTGTAAAATATAAAATCAAAATTTATTATGTACCAGATCAATATATCAAATAAAATATATAATAATTATTTGTAAATGAAACATTAAATCAGAGACCATGCGCAGTTAGACTGTAGACACGGTTGGTTGTGGGTTTGATTCCCATTCGGGAGAGTAATTATATTTAAAATATTATTATTTCTCCGCTCTAGTGACAAAGCGCGGCGTTGAGTTCCGCCACTCAACACGAAATGTCTCGATTTCGGGCGGATAGTTGAGAACGGAGTGTCTGGATACTAAGTTCTCTCTGGCTACCCTGCTATGCAGGAAATAGAGTGAAGTTAATATATAGAATTTAGTAAAATTGACTTACTCATGTAGGATTAAAAAAATAGTTAACTTATTGTCAAAGAATCAGCTTAATTTCGTTTTATTTAATAATCAATATTAATTGATTTTCTTTAATAAAACTATACACGATAAATATAATCAATATGAACCAAGCTTTACTAGACAATAGACTCATCAAGAGCTAGTTTGCAAATACTTGAGCAGTTAGCTCGAATTAGTACAGTTAACAGAACTATCTACGGAAACTGTTTCCATATAAGCCATAATAATCTCTAAAACTTATTCAATAAGAGTGATATTAGTTTGACAGTGTAAACATACAGTGTAAAAGTTTATACCTTCGGCGTACGTCAGACTTTAGAACTTCAGCATGTCTTAGGTTACGACGTAACTACGTCATCCTTAGTACATGTTCTCATCTAGAATAAGTGTATTATATAAAGTTGTTTTATGATATGTACTTATTTACATTTTACATATTAAATAAATATAATATTACTAGCGCTCGCTCGTGGCTTCACCCGCGTGAACTATAGCCGTTTCGTATTTCCGGCGGCCTTGTAAAACAATTAAATTTCTGGAAAAAGTAAAAAAATATTGGGAGACAAAAGAAGTCTATGTTTAATTTGGCCAAAGTCAGACAGAGCTACTGTCGAATTTATAATATTAGTATGGATTAATACAACAATCGAATTTTCATACAAGATGACGATGAGCAAAAAGGGTAGAAGAAATATTTTAATCTTGTCGTTTTGGCAAGGACAGCGGGTTCATGGTATGAAGATATTTTAGTCACCAGCTCCGGATGTCAAAAAATAAGTCAAGCGTGGCAAAATTTTCCTACATTCATTAAAAGGTACACAAAATCAAGCTAGTTGTTATAAGCATAATAAAAAAATGGTAGTAACTGTAAGTATATGTAAAATGTTACGAAAATTCAATGTATTAAATTATATTTTTATTAATAATTACAGTTTTGCCTTAAAATAAAAGCTTAGTATCTCCGACCCCAAAGCTTTTGGCAGCGGAAAGCTTAAGAGAAATAATAGACGTATATGATGCCAAATATGCAGACGTCTTTGTAAAACTTTGTTCTTCAGACTTGTAACGTAATGGAGTAAACTTTGACAATTCATAGTGAATAATAAGTTCGAAGATGTTTTGATGTTATTTTACAAAAATAACTATTTTTGGGCTTCTTTTATATAAAAATATATATTTTTTTTATATTAATTATACTATATTTATAATATTATATTATAATTTAAATATGTTTTTTTGCACGCAATTTACAAAATCAAATGCACATACATATACCGGCTTAATGCTAACAACACTACTAGTCAACATTGGCATGTGGCATATGATAGTGTAGACTCACAAAAGTATAATTTTACATATTATTATATAAAAAGTTATATGTACTGACATTTGAAAAATATCGTTTTTATCCAATTCTATTGTCTTATTGATTACAAAGAGAAGTTTTTAAGGCTCTAAACTAATGTATGTAATAATTAATTAGCCGTAGGACGGATAAATTAATAAGTTTTAATTGTTTGCATTTTAACTAAGTCGATATAATATAAAAAAAATAGAAATACGAATGTATAGCAAAAATAACACATTAGAATAATAGCAGGATGATATGACCAGTGTGGAGATGTTATATGATAATTTTTTGGAAGAAACTCTCCCTCCTTGTAATTATAATAGCTTATCTTAAAAATATGTTACCATCTCATAATTTTTATTTGTTTTTTAACCAAAAACCATGATATGATCATTAAAACCATGAGGGACATTTTTTATAATTTTCTAAATTAATTTATTTAGAAAGTAATTCAGAAATCATAGGGAGATATATAGTTTAATCTATCTATTAAATACTTAATAGTCTAGCGTTTTACTTATTATAGTAAGAATGCTTTTTTAAAGCTTGATAGATCTGAGTACATTTACTTATAATCTACTTACAAAAGCTTTTAGAAGAACTAAACTTATTGGATCTTTTAGTACAATCATTTAAATCTTTCTTAACTTTCTATCTACAATATTTGATTCCTATTATAAAATGAGCATTTCAGAATTACAGGAAAAAAACTGTAATTTACGTTAAATTTCATAACAAACAGCCTCTTATATTTTCTGGTTTTCGCTTGTAGGCAGATTAAATTTTCACCTTCAGCTAACTGAAAAAAATCCATTATTTCCGCCAGATGTCACCAAAATCAAATGCCGTCGGAATATAAGTACAGTGGATACGCTACTATGTAATTTTTTTTCGTGATCGTGAGAAATGATTTTGATTATATAAGAACATGTCTTTATTTATTCTATTAATACTTCAAATATATAAAAATCATCAAGTAATAAATTATGCTGTCCATATTAATTAATAGAAAAATGACTTTCAATGATAACAAGTACATATTAAGTACATAATAAAAAAACACATCTGTTTAAAGCATAAAGATAGACATAAAAAAATTTACTTAAATTACTGCATTACTGCACTGCATTTTACTATCCGAATATTGTTTTATACAAAAAAATCGGTTTAAAAACCAAATATTCTTTACTCAAATAGGTTATTACAAGCACATTCGGATCATTAACTCATATAAAATCTCAATATTGTCAGTCTGCTGAGAAGAACCGGTGAGAAACGTTGAATTGCTCTTTTCAAATATAAATTTACAATAACTTCAAAATAACAACGGCATTTAATTTCACACATTAACATCAGAACAATATTCTTGGACAGAATAATATAATTTCGTCAATCATATATTGATTATAAATTTTACTGCCTGAAATTATTTGTAGAATTTTATAATACATTTCATACCCATACCCTTTATTATTCAAATATAACTATATACCATAATGGTATTGGCATTCTTACAATAGTATTTTAAGTAATCCTTATATTAGAAATGTCAAATAAAGTACTCCTTTTAATCTAAACATAAAACTAATACAATATCTCCCTATATTTCCATATTCCTTGACCGTATCACAGAAACACAAAGTTTTTTTAATCCATCTAGACAGACAGACAGACATTAATCAACGTCGATCAGAGGCAGACGAGAAAAAATGTAATATCACGGCTGGAGTCTCGTTCCAGTGCTTCCATTGTCTGTACAAATAATTATGTGCTCGACCATTGATTGGTTTTGCGATTGGGGTTTGATTTTGATCGCGATTTTGATTGAGTGTTAGGGAAAATAGCTTATTATAATATAATATACATATGATGTACTCGAATCGTTCGCGGCTTCGCCTGCGAAAACTACGCGACATAAATATTTCGTATTTGCGCTCGCCCGCGTTCTTGCTTAAATTCATAATTTAAATGATTGTATCTTTATAATTTGTGAACCAATTGAAATTAAATAAACACTAAATGTTAAGGGAAGTTCACCAAAATACAATGGTTAAAACTGCATTTAAATTGGTTAAGCAGTTTCTAAGATTAGCGTACACAAACGCACAGACAAACCGATAAACAGACAAATAGAAAAGAAAATTAAAATTATTTTTTTGTGTTCTCATTACATAGATAAATACCGCTAATAATATTTTTTCTTATATATCTTCCATGTACGGACAGCGATCAGTTACCTTTTTATTATATGTTTAGATATCATCTTTCAGTTAGTTTCATGCATAATCTAAGAGAACCTACTGTCAAGACACTCCGTTTTCACTCCAAAATTAAAAACTGAGACTTTGTGTGGCAAAATATTATCACTGTGATTCGTCTTACCGGAGCGGGGAAATGCATATTAATTTACTTTCTTTTTTTTTAAACTTATATAATAAAAAAAGAATAATGTTTTAGTTTAGAATCAGTGGCTCTAACTACATAATCGCGATCATTTTTTTAGATTTATACTTTATATATTAATAAAAATACTGTAGAGTAAAATAGTTCCTTTTTTTTAAATAAAACCATATAAATAGTTCTGAGTAACCATTATATGTAATTTAATAATTTAGAAAATAAATAATAATGAGGTAAAAAATAATACAGACCCAACATCTGTAAATAAAGACAAGAAAAAACTACATAATAGTAGAATTCTAATCCGCAACTGTCTGATGTATGAATGTAAAATTTAAAGATTCAGCAAAGTTATCATTTAAAAAGTGTACACGTTACTATGGCAATTCTCATTTTACGCGTCAACGAGTCTATTAATAGTGATTCTATCGCCTATATTACATTATTACAGTACATTTCAATAATTTTATAATAAGTGGTAAGTTAATGTATGCAGAGGAAATTGAACTACACAGATATAAAGCAGTAGGTTCTCTCAGCTTACCGAGATTTGGATAATTTCACTTTATATTCATTATATTATTTTAAAAATATTTCACACACACCTTGAACGTTTTTCAAGAGGCAAGGGTTCGAATCCTGCTATGTTTTTATGTAACTAAAATATTTTACTCGTTTATAAGCTTTACTAGAACTCTCATTATTAACTTATTATATTACAAATATGCGCCGTACGAAAACCATAATGTTATAACGAACAGAAATTTTCCAATCTAAAATTCTAATTACCCCCGTGGCTGTATTAAAACTGGTTGCGCGATTGTAGATACTTTTCACACTAGCTACTTTACACGTCAATTATCATATATTACTACGAAAAATATGTTTTTGAATTTTAAATTCGCATGAAAAAAAGAGATTATTTTGTTGTTTATGTATTATAAGCGACAAATCATCAGTTCTAGGTTTATTCTGGTATATTTTTAAAAACGTTAGTGTGATAACATCCTAAATCTGGCTTCACGATACCAGAGTTAAATCAACAAAATAAGAGACAAACAAACTTTGCATATTTCGCTATTAATAATTAGGAATCCTCTATAGCGGCAAATGTAATTTATTCCGATTTTCAGGTTCGAAAACTTGCCCCGTGACGGGGAAAATGCGGAATTATTTATCTACTAAGGCTTTTGTTATAAATAAACTGTGATTTTTTTTTTATTTAACATTTTTTAAAGTGTTATTCGCACACTTATCGTCTTGAACGGTAATCAAGAGGCGCGGGTACAAATGCGTTCAAATTTTCATACGTTTTCTAAATATGTCTTTTTGTGAAAGTTTTATTCAGTGAGACGTCAACTGGAAACTTTTTACACGTTACTCGGTGCTATATCCGTACCAGGCGTAAATAGGTTGATAAGTCGAATTGCATATATAATTTTTTCAATACTAATATGATCAGGATTTGTTTTATTTGTAGGACGAATAAGTGAATGAATGAAGGAAATCAAATAAATCTAACAATTTTACTTAAAAAATATATAAAAATAACATAAAACAAAAACATTTTTAGGAAACGTATAAAAATTTGAACGCAGTGGGATTCGAACCAGCGTTTTTTGGATGCCGTACAAGCGCTTTGGCCGCTAATTTATAATTATTTTTCAATTTCCTAACAAAAAAATAAAACTAAATTGACGAATAAAAAATAAATCTGAAGATGCCTTTGCTAACAAGTATTCATTTTCAATCTATCAACTTATTCACGGATACGGTACGGATATTTTCCTTTGGTTTAGAGTAGACTAGTTGGCAGATCCCAATATAAGCATTTTTACTAAAAAGTTAATGGCAACACTTATATCGACCTTTAATATATACAGTTTATAAAACGTTCTGGTTACTAAGTGACTGATAGATATACTGGTTGAAGAAAATTACCGAAACTATTGGTTGAAGAAAATTAAATTTTCACATGAAAGAGGCTCGGGAACTCACTGAGAGTGGATTTATTGAAATTTCTAGTGAAAAGAGAAAAAAAGAGATTTTACCTTTTACAATGGAAATTACGGAATTATAAAGTATACGCAAATACAGTTGAGGGCGACTTTTAATAAAATAAATGTAGAAAATAAAGTGTTTTGACACTAGCTTCTATATGTTTATTTAGCTGTATATAAATTTAATTAATTTGCAACAATCTTATAAATTTAATATACAATTTTAATTGAAATAAGGTGAAGAATTTTCATAGGCATAATGGAATTATGTAAGATTATTATACTAAGAACCAAAAGTTGGAGCTGCGTAGCGGAGCGTCGCTACGGAGTCATCTACGTCAGTAGGCGGACGTTTTTCTGGCCTTTCGTGATTCAAGTTTTTGATATAAAATGTAATTATAAATAATGTATAAAGAAAATAATACTTTATTATACAGTATTTTGTTTCTTATAATAAAATACATATTATGTGTTTGAATTCAGCAATTCATTAGCATAACTTTGCTATTATTTCGTATCTTGTACATCTGACAATTTAATGTTTGTACTTATGCTTCATGTTTTTTAAGCTTCACGGTTTTCCTCGTATAGCAGAGTAGACAGACAAAACCACTTCGTTCTCCACTTTCCGCCTAAATGAGAGACATTGCAATGGCGGAACTTAACACCGCGGAGAAATGAATATAATTGAAATATAATTATTCCCTCGTGTAGGAATCGAACTTACGATAATCGCGTATACTGACAAACGCTGTCACATTGCACCACTGTATTTATTATAATCATATGTTATTTTATTTTACAGATATAATTGAATATGTATTGTATTTTTAATACTCATTTCAAAAGGACTTCCCACATATGTGGGATGAAGACCTGAATGCAGACAGAAAGTAGGTTGGAAGGATTTTTTTCAATAGTAAGATATTTAGTTTTTACGATTTTTACTAATTTTAAATGTAATACAGAAAATACATAGTCGCTGTCTAGATGTGACCACGGACTACTGTAAAGTGTTCGAAAGATCAGGTCAAGTACAAAATATACACGGTAAATATACACATCAAAACGTTAAAAATAGTTTCAATTTAAAAATGTGTGAAAATGCATTTTTAAATTAAACTATTTAAACTGATGACCAAATTAAAAAAAAATGTTTTCTTTAAAAAGTCTAAAATTTTATTTTTTAACAATAAATCTTTAGTACAATAAACACATAAGTATTTTATACAACAAAAATACCAAATTCACGAAAGGGAACCTCACCTCTACCTAAACTTACGTATTCGGTATTTCTCGGTCGAGAAGCGTCGCGACTTGTCGGCGCTCGCACGCGCCACTGCGCGCGCATCGCGTTATGAGATTTACTAAAGGATTACCGACTGGGGAACAGTTGATTATATTAGAATTCACCTTGCTAATGCTATTTTGTAGGAGCTTTTATTTTGAATGTAAGGAGAATTGTTTTAAACCCATTAGTTTTTATCATTATTTAAGCTATTAACTGAATTTGTGGTGTCGTTGTGAGAAACTGGACTGAAAACTATATTTGTTTTCAAATGCTATGCTATGCTTCATTTCAGAAAATAATAGTTTAAATGGGCTGAAAGGTCCTTTATACATACTATAAAATTAAGTACATTTATAAGATTTAATACAGGACTTTACATCAACTGCTGAATGTAATCTAATGTTTCTATAATAAAGGTATTTTTTGATAGCTTTGTGGTGGGTGAAAACAGACTGAATATGGTGTTTGTAAGTTCAATTGTTATACAGATAATATATTGAAAATATAATAACTAATTATAAAATATGTATTTTTACACTTTGACAAGGTACAGTTTATTAGGTTCAGCCACCAGTATCTCCGAATGGTGTGGATAATGAAATGATGTACCTATCACCACTTAACTTAGGGTCTTTCTTCTTAAGGTTACGTCTTATTATATATTTCCCTTGGACGAAACGTTTACAAATTTCTTCTTAAATCCTTGTTGGATAGAAACTTAAAAATGAAACAGGCATCTAAATATTCGTATATTATTTCCTTTTTTATTTATTTTCTTTAAAAAAAAATATTTAAATTACACACTACTTGGCCAAAATTCGGTAATAAATTCATAGTATTTCATAAAAACATCTTGAAACTGCATAAAACTTACATATCAGTATAGGCTTACATAGTAGACGCCAAAAGGCCCATAGAGTATAAACTATTCAGCAAAGTATTTCCAAACTGCGGCGCCGCGTTAAAAACTGATGCAGACTGACACGCACTTGAAACTTGCACCTATTGCGAATATTTTATTATGTATCTACGAGAGTTGCTGAAACAAGTGATTTATGAGTTTTCGATTTATAGCTTAAATATATCTAATTTACATATTGAAGTTAATTTGACAATGTTGACGATGATGATACACGAGTATATTACGCGTGAGTTTCGCCATTAAACATGCAATGTCTCGATTAAAGACGGAAAACAGAAAATGAAGTATATGGATACTAAATTTAGTTTTGTTTCGCCTACCCCCGTTCTCTCTTAAATTACATATTGCTTAAATGTAAAAATTGACAGAAAATGAACACTAAATGATAAGGGTAGCTTACCATCATATAACAGTCAAAACTGCATTAAAATCGGTTAAGCCGTTACAAGATTAGTGAGCACCAACGCACAGACCAACAGAAAAGAAAATTAAAATCATTGACTTGGGTTCTATTACATTTATAAATACCCTCAATAATATTTTTTCTCATATATCTTCCATGTACAGACAACGTTTATTTACATATTTATTATATCTTTATACATTAGTATATAGACAAAGCGTACAGCTGAATAAAAAATATACTTATTTAATACAGCTCGTAATATATCTTAAATCAAATCATAGTGCAGCGACGCGGAGACGGCGGCGTGACGACTTCCGTCCTCAGAACCGCGCTTGATGTTTAATACATTATATTTCAGCAGTTTAAGTTTGATAGTTGCTGAAAAATAAATGTACATATTTGTAAATGTGGCGAGTAGCGTGTAGCTGCTTGTATACACGATGATTTGATTCAGGGGAAGTTTTTAAAAACACGTTCGTCTCACCTACCTTTTAGATAAAGGTTTAAGCCACATAAAATGCAATATCTCTTAAATGCATGAAAAGAGTAGAATGAAAAGTTGTAATAATACACACGCTCTGCATACCCCGGTATTAATATTTGTTAAAATTAGTAATTGATTGAAAAATCATCAATAGTCTATTTTTCTTAGCGAGTAAATATGGCTAGCTTATTTTTTTTATAATAAAAGCTAATTCACAATGTTTTCTAATAGCAATAGATTAGAGAATTCATAGTCAAACGCTCAGTTCTCCAGCTTTTTTCAGAAGACGAGATTGCATATTGCAACTCAACACCACATTCTGTTTTATCACAGCGAAATATCAAAATAAATTAAATATTCCTCAAAGTATAAATAGAATCGATCCCACTACCATTTTGCTTGTAGTCAAGCACTGTCATACTGTTCGACATTTTATAAAAAAAAACAAAATGCCATAAACCATAAACTACAGAAAAATTCCAATTTCCACATTTCCGTCCCTTAAAATGGGATCAAATTCTTTTCTTAACATATATATATATATATATATATTATATATATATATTATATATATAACGTAATATAATGGGTAACTGAACAATGCTATGGGTAGGAGTTATCTCGCGTGATGACAATTGGAGGCAAATCAACCGGCCACGCGAAAATAGGGAACCCTCATTTCTTCTTAAACAGCATTTGGTGGTGTGACTACGAAAATGTCAACTTTAATTAACTTTCATAAAGATTAGAAATAAAAAATTGAACAGAATAGTGTGTCTGGATCTCCTTCGCTTTTACTCTCAGAAAAAAGTTACAATTATGTTAGAATCTACGTAAGCCGTCATAGTATATTTATTTTTTGAATAAAAATGCTTCATTAATCATAATACATACAGAAAATTATATATATGTATATACGGATATAAAAATATTAAGAAACTCCATTTTCTCCGCTTTACACTCACTCTTTGAGGACTAAATCTTTTGAGTTTTGTCAGATGCTCGTTTTTTTCCGCATAGCTAAGCATTCAGAGAGAACATCAAGACACTCCGTTCTCCGCACTTAGATATAAAATTAATTTAAATACACACATTACCTCGAGTATGGTTAAACACATATCTAACGTATGGACATTGCATAGACATACTCTGCACCACAGCGCCACGATGGTCTCGATACAATACTTACCACCAAACTACAAGTAAATTGTGTTTACAATAATTTTAACAGCTAATCATAAGATTTTCTTCTGACAGATATCAGAGTATAAGAACCGATATTCTTCCGTATAAGAATCGCTACGTCCATACGTAGCTCCATAAAGGTTTAAATTCTGCTACATTCCCACTTTTAAGCGTTTTCTCTAAAAAATTTAAAATATATATGGTTTTGATGTATATTAAAAAAGTTTACCAAGTTCACACACTTCACGGTGATACAAAACAATTTCCTTGGCTTCGTATCTGGGAATATTGCTTAGAAATATAATTTAATCCGCGCACAATAGTCGCATTGAGGAGGCAGACCGCGTGAATGCACACTTGTACGGGGTTTTTCGTGAAAATATAAGGTTTTTGTGGAAAGATGCGTTTTTAGATAATGTACTAGAATATTCACAATATATTTTCAATTATAAAGTAAAAAAAAAACACCTCACGCTTTTGGCCGCATAGCATTGTCAGAGAGAACCTAATGAGAGAACCCAAAAAAACTCCGATATCCACTTTTCCTGAATTTGAGACATTGCGAGCTGAGTACTCAACGCCGTGCTTTGTCTTTTTCTGCGAGTAGGCATCGTACCCTCAAATAATCATACATTTGCAGTCGGTGTCCCACTGAGGCACGATGGTTTTATTACTCACTAATATTATTTTTTATTATATTATGAAATGTAATTATAAAATAATGACATCACATACGTGTATTTGTTAAACGTAAACATAAAAAGCTTAAATTCGAAAAAATATATAAATATCGTTTAGTTTCTGAGCTTTTAACTTCACGCATCTCAGTGTAGATCGAGCGAATTTAGTTTTACGAAACTTCGATCCCCACTGACAAGAGAACAATGACATTACCTGTTAAGTGACGAGTCTAAGCGCCGCAGTTTTCAGCTCGGAGAAATTAAACTATATGTAAATATAATCTTGGACACAATTACATATAAAACTAAGCTATATGTAGATTCACTAACTCAGGATCAAACCCACAACCACCCCGTATACACATATCTCACAGCGCTATAGTGGTGACTAATCATAATATCGTTCTTCTAAATGTTTCATTAAACCTATTACTGAATATACTTTAACTAAGTTAACTATATTTTGTAATAAATAAATAAAATTATATTTTAATAACCTAATTACTTGTTACTGCTTCTACACTCATATAAGTATTGAAATAAATTTATTATACGACCTGTATACGTACATACGTATATATACATAGAATAATATAAGACCAAATTCTTTTCAAACATTTAGCAAAAATCTTTTATAAAATATAGGTAAAATAAATTCAAAAAATGGAAGTCTGAGAGCAATGGCGAATTTCTCGTGCCGGTTTTAAATCGTGAAGTTGGAATAGGATTTCAGATCACCACAGTTTGTATTCAGTCGACTCGCTAGACCTATGCTATGTATGAAAACTGTTAAAATGGATATGCCAGTAATATATATTATATTCACATTTTGGTTACTTTAAGAAATATTTAGTTGAAGTCTTAACGAAAATATTATTACATGTTGAAAAAGGACCGTTCTTTGATTGGAAATGCCTTTTAACCGAATTCCAAATTAGCCTGTATGTAGTTGTAATATCAATATTTATTTTTCTAATGTATTCAGCTACTGTTGTTAATTAATATTTTTACTTCTGCTAGATATAGCAGAAGTAAAAATATTTATGGAAAATGCAAAGAAAATGCCACCAATACTTGAATAGCTAATGACGATTTTTTTAATAATAAGTAGAACAAACAAAATTCAATAAAAAGAAGTTGCATCCAGCTATTTAATAACACAAAAAGAAATATTAATACAGTAGGCGATTTCATATTAAAAACTCAAAAAGTACATAAAAATCCGATCTTATCCTTATAAGGAACTATATTCTTACATTCCAGTTAAGAACACAGCACGTGTCGTTGTCACGGTTCTTTGGTCACGTTGGAGCTCACTATATATACATTTTGTACGTATGTATGTACGTATATGACTGAGCCTATTGTTACCGAACAATGACAGCAGATTATATTTCTATTAAAGGTCCTCCTATTTCTTAAAGATGAGATCGGTTCTTAACGATTTCTGTATAAAGGTTGAAAAGATTATATATAGAAGTTGTATTGGAATTATTTCTTTTTTCGGGAATTAATATCATATTTTTTTACACGCTTTCCTCCACATAGCAAGATAGGTAGAGACAATCCAATGTCTAGATACTACGTCCTGTGCTTCCGCTCAAATTCAAAACATTGCGAGTTGATCCGCGTAACTCAACGCCGGGCGTTTTCATACAAGAGCGGTGAAATTAAAATAATTTTAATATACATTGTCTCGCCGTACACGAGACGACGGGACGGGATCAGTCATCATGCAATGTCCCAAAATTGTGCAATAATTTGTGTAAGATCTCTCTGCCTACTCAATTGCGGGAGACACAGAAGCTAAAATGTATTTTTAGATCTTAATTTATACTGACTTTCATTATATTGTGAACTGAATATACAGAAATCCGTCACGCAATACTGTTTAACCTAATGGTCAAATAGACACCGGTTCAACGGTTTTCAAGAGGCGCGGGATCAAATCCAGCTGCGTTCAAATTTTTATACGTTTAATAAATATGTCTTTTTCAAATTTCCTTAGTGTGCGTATAACACTTAAAAAAATGTTCAAAAAATAATGTCAAATATATTAAGCATTTTGATTCGCTATGTGACATTTCAGCTGATTTCGTGATGAAAATTGTCAATTAAATTTTGGGTAATATTCGGTATACGATAATTGTGCAAGCGGAGGCACAAGTAGCGGTAGCTGTGGCTTATTTGTGAATTTTGTATGGAAATGGTAGCGTACAAATATTCACGCAGCAAACATTTTGTTTTGAGAAATAATGTAATAAATGATAACAGTTTCATGTGTTGATTTTTTGAGTTTGTTAAGTACAGAGCTAAGATTATAAAAATCTATGTCTCTAAAATTTTTATGTAAGCGCTAAAAAGCTACTATAGCTTTTTTAAATTAAACTTACGTAAAATGTTAAGTTCAATGTAAAATTAAGCTTATAAGATTCCGTGAAACACATTTTCAAAGGCAAGACGCGTCAAAGAGCGTCGCAATAAACTTAATTAATACGTACTATATGATAGGTATATTCTAAAGGAAAGATTCTAGGTACGTTGTAGGAAAATATATTTATATATATTACAAGTACATATATATGTAAACTGCGTGTTAAATTATAGTATATTTTAATTTATACGTTTCTAAGTAAGTCACAAGTGTTTCTTTAGCCTTATGTCTTTATGTATGAAAATGTATGAAATGATATCTATATGTATGAAAATAATTAAAAAAAAATATCAAGAAAAAGAACTCTTGTAAAAATTCATAATCAATAATAAATTAAAATTGTATCATATTACTTTTGCCAGATCCATGACTGTTTGTAATAAATTAAAATTTTATTGGGAAGAATTTATATTAATGATATACCTATATAAAATATAGGATCGGATAATAAAATAGGAGGCCATGGCAATGCAAAGGGATAAACTGTCTGACTGTAAAGCAATGGGATGTAGGTTCGATTCCTTTTAGATGGAATAATTATAATTTAATTATTTGCATTTTTCTACTCTGGTGAACAAGACTTATCGCGGGACAAAGTTTCCTGTGAACAAAAACAAAATAGCAACCTTAGGAACCTTCAAATGTCTCTATTGTAAATTAGAATTGGGGCTGCAAATGGAGAACCTAGTGTCTTGTCACCAGATTCTCCCTACCTACATCTATGCGGAAAATCTGTGAAGTTGATAAAATATATAATATAAAAACATTTTTACAACATTAAAAATAAGTGTATAAAAATTTCGACGATTTGGATTGAACATATGGCTCAGATGTTAAACCGCTTGGAATATTTATAAAAACCGACTTCAAGACCTGCTTCGTTCATTTTTTATATAAATGTTATAAAAAATCGTTTTTTTAAATGTTTTTCATATCCTCAGTGCTTTAATAAATCTTTAAAAATGTCGAATATAATTTGAGAAATTATTGATTAGTCTAACATGTCCTCCAAACATCGCTTCTGCCGTTGGAAGCGTAATTACTGACTAATTACACACGTCACGGGCGCGGCCAAAAGTAGTGTCGATACTAAAAGCATCAGTATACCTACGAAATTAAATTTGCTTGTTTTATATGTTTAATTTTATTTCATATATCATAGTTTAACAAAAATGTATATCATATATAAAGTAAATTAAAATAGAGATCAATCATTTTCAAAGATTTCTGGTGAGATGTATCAAGAGTAACAAATTAGTTAAGATATGAAATTTTAAGGAAAACACTTAAAATGCCAAGGACATCTGATTCATGCTTTTACAATATTGTATTGTCATCGGATACGGACACGTGTGCCAATTTGATAGTTAATCTATGAAATGGATATATGAAATGGATCGAAATAGCGTTGCGATTTTTTGCTTATTATACACACATAAATAGACAGCTATATTAAGTAATTAATTAAAAAAATAATACTTCTTGTTATGTCAGTGTTGTGTAGTTTAGAAATTCGCCAAAAATAAAGTATTTTGATTGTCTCTATCGGTCTAATTCATTTGATAATTTCCACTATTCTGGCCATATATAGTCATATTCGACGGGCCCTACGTAGACTGGTGCAAAATCACTACTTTACAAGAAATTGCCTAAGGTTATAATTTTATTTTTGTCCAAAGAAAACGAATATTTCAATATATTCAATATTTTTTTGCAGCTTCAAAACACTCCGTTCTCCACGCCGCGCCGCTTTGTCTTACATACCAGAGCGCAGAAATTTAAATATATTAATCGTACCTCCGAGTAGGAATCGAACCCACAACTAATGGCATTTACAGTCACAAACTGTACCACTGAGCCACGATCTCCTCAGACTACTATTCGTTACGATTGTTTTTATTATGATTTAAACATTATAATTATTCCTTTTTTTATTTTCATATATGTATACATATATAAGTAACATACACGTTAACAAATAGCCTATAATATAATAAATTCTAATTTCTGAATAACGTTTATCCTCGCTTATTTGATGGCAATATTTCCGAGTCGCCGCGCGTAAATTTCTCATCAGGCGCAATCCCGATCGCTCGCTCGTGTGATCCAAGTGCACCCGGTAATTGCTGCACACGTTTCTTGCCAATTTATAGGAAATAGATTTTAAATTAGAGCTAGTTTTCTGTAAAATCTACGAAGATGCGGAGATTTTTAGTTTTCAGGGAGATATTTGTTTAAAATATTTAAAAAAAATCGCTAAAAGAGTGCTTAATTATTTATGAATTGTAATTAGCATTTTGCTTGTCTGTTAGACTACAAGTATTCTTTATTGTATAAAAATATATACTTGGTATTACAAGCGAATATTATTGATATGACTTATGTCTTCATAAGTATTATTCATATGATAAAAAAATCTATTTAGGCGGTTTTTTTTATCTTCACATTATTTCCGCATAACGGTAGTATGAGAAAAACTAGTGTCAAAACACTTCGTTTTCCACTTTCCTCCTCTAGTATCTTCTACTTAGGAGCCTTTTATATGGAGTGCAAGAACTCAACGCCGTTTTATGTTATCAGAGGTCATAAATTATACAATAAGATATATTTCTTAAAGCTTTTACTTCATGTACTACAATTGATATGATTTCTACCTATTCATTTTATACAATAAACAAAAAGGGGTTGGCTAGAGTAAACGCCACTCAACACAAGATGTCTCTTAACGAGCAAAATGTCAAGAATAGTCTATGGTAAGGTTATCTCTAAGTACAATGAAAATTGCGGAAATCTAAACCATTATTACATATCACCTCTTTTTATTTAAACCAACAAATAACCCCTTTGAACCAATTTAAGCACCTATTATACTATATACTTATACTATATATATGTGTACTATATTATATGCAAAAATAATTTATTTGGTTTTCCATATTGTACATTAAACTTCTATAAATTCTAACAAACGAAGTTTATTTACACTAATTAATTACTTGATACATTAAAGTCGGTGCTAGCCAACGCCATCTATCCTGTAAACCTAATGGAGCGAACACAAGCGCGATTAATAAATGACGCTTAAAATTCAACCTTTTTTCGGCTAAGCTAATGGTCCACGAGTAAATACCAGCTTTTTTATAGCCAAATGTTCAGTAAGATTTATCGTTGGATGTTTTAACAGGATTTTGAATAAGTTATAAAGGATTCGCTTGTGTGGAATTTTTTTTTATAGCATTTTGAAATTTATTTTTGACTAGCGACCACAAAATTATTTCGGATTTCCGCCCGCGTTCTCAATTAAATCACAAACTTTGTGGAATTTTTTTTTAAAGATGATCGGATTGAAGTAAAATCAACACTAAATGTTAAGGGAAGCTTACCACAATACAATAGTGAAAATCGCATTTAAATCGGTTAAGCCGGTTCTGAGATTAGCATGCACAAACATACAAACAGATGAACAGACAAACATAAAGGAAAATTAAAAATCATTGTTTTGGGTTCTTTTACATTGATAAATGTCCCCAATAATATTCTTTTTTATATATATTCCATGTACAGACAGCGATCAGTTATATTGTTATTGTATGTATAGATATATAGCTTAATTAAAGTTGTTTAATTAGTATATTGTATCTACTCTTGTAGAACCAATACTATAGTATAGTGTAGTAGTAGCTTTGCTTCTTTCTTTTTTCTTAAATTCGCACTTTATCTGAACTGTACCACGACAAAACATTGTATTAACTTTGTTATTTTTTTTTTATTCTATAGACAAGGCAAACGAGCGTTAGAGTCACCTGATAGTAAGTGATCACCTCCGCCCACGACCCCGTGTAACACCAAATGAGCTACAGGGATGTCGCAGCCCTTTAAGGTGGGAAGGCCTTTGTTTATAAATAATAATGTATTAAAGCATTTAGTATTACAGCTAGCTGTTTAGCTTGTGTATATATATTAAATCTGCCAAGCAATATTGTTTGATATATTAATATATATTTTTTTACATTTCTTGTACATTATACATATAATACAATCTACATGTGTAAAAATTAGCAAATTTTCCTGAATGACATAACTCACAACCCGCCCATCATATGCACCAATACGTTGTGATGGCATTAAATAAAATGGATGCAAAGTAACTTCATTTTATACGCCTTAAATTAGGCTCTTATTATTTAAACTAAAAAGTAACTTATATGAATTAGATTTTTTTAAATTCACGCTATTTCCCGCATAGCAGGATAGATAGTGAGGATATATAGCGAGGGCTGGTTACCTACAGCCTTGTGTGAGGACGGTGTTCTCCGGTTTCTGTTTGTGTGTGAGGCAGCAATCAATTTTGTCTCAACCAAAGCGGCGAAATTAAAATAAATTAAATATAATCACTTACCGAACAGGCATCGAACCCACAACCATAACACTTCCAATCGTGTACCACGTCTACTATGGTGTTTTAATTACGTTAAATAATGTGAACCAAGAACTATTCATAGTTTATAGCTTTACTTATCATTAAGTGTCTTAAATTTTTAAATTGCCTTGCTTTTACAAGTATTGTATTACTTATGTACGTGGTACGTTTCTTAGAATTATTTCATCCGGAACATGATAGACCATTTCATGGTCGATTAACTTAGATAGGTATAGAGATAAAATGTCGTCGTTCTTATACTTTAAACTTTTAAAGAACGAATAAGTTGAATCAAATTTGTTATTAAGTATGGGCCATTATACGCCATTATAGGTCAGTAGCTTATTTTTTTTAATTCACACATTTGCTTAAAGAAATAATATAACATTTTGAACGCATCAGAACTCGAACCCGCGTCTCTTAAAAAACGTCTAAGCCCTTTAGCTAATTAAGTTATATGTTCTTATCGAACCACGTCGAAATTGTAATAGGCTTTTTACAATTTACTTTTGTTGTTAGCATCTATCTGTACGGAGAGCATTAAATCCTGCGCTCTATGAAATAATTTTCAGATATAATATGACTGATGACTCTTTAAGTAGTCATAATATCAGTCGTAATATTTCAAACCTGTGTGTTCACTTTGTCAAACCAGAGGAAACATCTATATTATATATTTATTCTCAAAGTGAGATATCAGCGCAGTCGTTAAATTCAGTAGTCATACGTTAAACCTATTCGAGTTACATAAAGAATTAAAATCTTGAATAGTATTTATATCAGACATATTTAAAAAATATTTAAAGAGGCGTTCAAATCCCGCTGCGTTCAAATTTTTATATCTTTTCTAAATATGTCTTTTTAAATTTCCTAAGTGTTAATCGCACACTTTACTTTACTCACTTTAAAAATGTTAAAAAAAAGTATTAAAATCAGTTTTTATTTATTTACTAAATGTGCACGCGGTATTGCCCAGGTGGAATTCAGCAACAAGAGTACCTTAATTTATTCCTTATTACATCAGCTATCTGCCAGTGAAAATCAGTTCAGCCGTTCCAGAGATTAGCCAGAATAAGCAGACAGACAGACAAAAATTGCAAAAAAAAATATTCTGGTACATGTATCGTATTGTTTGGTATATATACAAATAATATGCATTTTTAAAAAGCGGTTATTTTAATATTACAAACACATTCTAATTTTATTTCAAACTGTAAACGCTATTCGTTTTTGGTTCGATTCATACTCGGGGAAAATATTTTCATTTCTCCGCTCTGGTACGTAAGACTAAGCGCGGCGTTGAGTTCTGCCACTCTCTTTTGGGGTGAAAAGTGGAGAACGGAGTGTCTTGACACTAAGTTCTCTCTGATTATCTGCTATGCTTGATAAAGCGAAGCTGTGAAAAAAAATATTTTTAGAAATAAATTATATTTACATTATGTTTTTAAATATTTACGGTATGTGTGAAATTTGGACTAAGTTGGATTTTGTGGGATGACTTAGGAAGGGATGATTTTTTTTTATTATTTCTTATTTTAATTACACAAATTAGAAATATATATATATTTTTTTATAAATCGTTACTAGTTGTTGTTAGTGTTGTATTTATAATATTCATTTCTTTGGCCAAAAATACTCATAAAGCAGTACTAAGATAAGCTCAGATGTAAAAAGAAATTCTACATTCTGCTAGGGGTGTGCATGGATATATTATAAGCAATAATATTATATCAATTATATAATACTATTACATATTACTACTTTATAATAAGACGCCATTTTATATTTTATAATTTATTATGAGCGTAGATATTTACAATAGATACTCATTTGGAAATTTACTACCATAGAATAGAATAGTTGTAAAATTACTGTAAATAAAAGATAATAGGTACACAACCAATATATTTATATATATTCAATAAGGTACTTAAAAGCGAGTTTTAAAGATCGATATAGTATGAAGCATGCATTGTAGAAGAAAGGGCTAATCTGTTGAAATAATAGCGAATATAATATGTTTTATTTGAATAAATAATATTTATACACTATAAATATATAAAAAACACGTAAATTACGCAAAATTTGTTGACGGCAGTGTTCCTTGCAATTAAAGTTTAACAACCGAGGCATAATTTCGTACATCTCGTACATCTTTGGTATACATTCTTTTAGTGCTAAATTATATCTACGTTATAATATAAGTACATATTCATATATATATATATATACTGTAAATATGCCATTAAAAAGCCTTCTGTATGTGATTATTTTTTCTACGAATATTGTCACTTCAAATTGGGATAAATATATATTTTCATTGTTATTTGAAAATTGAACCTGTACTTAACTCGATGAATTAGCAATTCAATCATCATTTAACATTGGGTTTCAATACATTAAATATTTTCATTACGTTTAATTTAACAATTTTATTTTTATTAACAAAACTCTGTGTAAATTGGCTTATTTCCTGTATTTTTTACTGCATTTGGCACATTCATATTCGCATTACAATACATTTAACATATATAGATACATTTCATAAATTCTATAATAGAATATATTAAAACCTTATATACTTCTTTAACAATATTATAAAAGCTGTGCTAAATACTTTATATATAAGCGAAGGACAATATTATCAATGAAAGAACGTAACTTTATAATATGTTTACTTTTATATCACATTGAGTACATCTCCGAACTAAAATTTGAGTATACAATAAGTAAATATAATTTCAAAAAAAAACGTACAAACAGAAAGACAACCAAACAGTATTGAGCAATAGTAATTGAAGAAAATTTTCCAAACATTTTTTTTTTGTCATTTACAAGACAATTGTACGTAAAACAATTTATATCTAGAAGTTAAATTAATATATGTATATTCTAGAACACTCTGTTTCTAAAACACCGTATATAAGTCTCCGTGGGGAGTTGAATATGTATATAAGAATGGTATGATATGTTTTATTTACTATATGTAAAAAAAAATCTTTCTCATAAGTGTTCAACAACCACTGTTTAATGCACACGATTATTCTAAATTCTATATACAAGACGACATTGAAAATTGGTAACCTTATATCTTTAGAGATTACATTAGGCCCGTAATTTAATAGCGATTACCCAAGTCGTAGCTAAACTAAGAATAGAATAACGTCAAAGCTCTATCAAAATCGATCTAGACGTTTGAACAGATAACCAAATCGAGATCGGTCGTAACAACAAAGCTATATGTATGAGATATATTATTATTAAGTAATACACTAATAATACATATCCTTATTGGACCAAAAATTAGCATCTAAACCAATTCCTTAAAATCATTACACGCGTAAACACTTAAAAAACAAAAATATACAAACCACTATAAATATAACAGCCGCCAGATTTTCACTATTCCATAGTAAAACTCCGAATATCTAATATACAAAATACAAATTGTCAAACAGTGTTTATTTATACATAGAGCGGGCAAATGTATTTGAAGGAAGACTGATTTTAAATAAAGATACCATTTCAATTATATATATATATATATATTTTTCATTTAATAAGTTCTAGTTTATTCTCTATATAAATCGTCGCAACACCGTCGTATTCAGATTATTCTACTATTAAGAATAGGGCAGCAAAATATATATTTTATATTTGCCCGCTTTACATATTATTTCTGTTCGTTGAGAATATGAGAGTCGAAAACGAATATTACAATAATCAAACATCAATATTGTCCTACACCCGATCAACAATTGTTTACTTAAAATATCGAATCGTAAAATAGCTAAAATTCGAGGTCTTCCCACCATACATAATACACACCAAAAGCTTAAATAGTTTGAAAATATATTCATACTGTATTTTTTCATCCGATTACAATAACAATGTTTTTTTTTTTTAATTTTAAAATTCCCTTTTTTTTTATTCTAAAGATAAGAAACAGATGGTGACGGATCGTCCGTTTTTCGAAATTAATAAATTTCCTTTATTAACCGTTTTTTGAATTTAATAAATTTTCTTTATTTCGTTAAATATTTAATTAAATAATTCCACTTTATGATAACTTAGTTTCATATAATATAGTGTTAAGTATTGAAATTGAAAAATTATTTTTTTATAGTCACTAAATATAACATTGAGTTAAAGAGATTATTCTGAATTATTTGGAAGACTTATCCAATAATTATTTAAGCCAATTTTCCGTAGGCCTTAAAATTTAACCTATTTCTTCCAAATTAAATGTCACTTTCAAAAAATCTATATAAAAACTGTATTACAATATAATATCTGAATGTATGTAAGTAGCTATATCTTAAAACTTATTATACGTAATTTTAAGTTGCCTCATTAACTTGTATTCACGACACCTCGCTAAAACTACAAGAATATCGGAAAGAAATATGCACATATTAAACATATTAAACATATTTGAACAATATTTTAACCCTACAAATAGTGAACGTTACCTCTTTCACAATTCTTCAGTAGAAGCTATAGGCGCTTTCAGGAGCGGGTTTCTAGGACTTCTAGAACCATCTGTATTTTTTTGAAAGTCCTCGTTGGATAAGGAAGCTGGCATGGGGGCTATTTTTAACTGATGCCCATTTAGTTTAATTTCGGTAATGGAATGTGATCTGCCGTGATTTACATTAACTTTTTCTTTATTGGTAGTTGTCATAGGGTCGTGTGTTGGGGTCTTAGCCATGTTTAGAGGAACTCTTACTCTGTTGGCTTGTTCTCTTAAAGCCATCTGGTATGCCACTTCGAAAGCCTCTCCAAGTGTTAGGATAACTTCAGTAGCTTGATCCTGAAAAGGGCAAAGTTTTACGTTACAACATTTTTATAAATAGATGGAATGGTTTAATTTATACTAGTTATAGTATAGATGAAAATTTACCATTGTAGCAACTCTGAATACATGACAATAGTGGCTTCTCGTAGTATGGTCTTTAGTAATGTAGGCGAAGTGAGTTAGGTCGTCTGCGTCTTGACACGCACAGTGGATGTTGCGGATTTCGTGTTCACAGACCAATTCCTGGGGGCAAAATATTTTATGCTTACTACACCTACACTTTTGTATTATATACTCTTTTCAATCAATTGATCTCATTCGAAATTCAGTTCTAAGTTCTATTTCATAAGAATAAAATAATATAAACAAGTATATTAAATTGTAATCTCAAAACAATGAAAAAAATATAATAAGTGTTATTATTGTATCCAATTAATGGCGTTTCAGTTCAGAATTTTCCAACCAAAAAAATACTGTCCCATTCAAAATATGTTTCGTTTAAAAACACGACAGAAATGAAAATGAATTTCGAATTTTTGTTTTGCAGGCACAATGGCGGAGAAACACTAATTATCCTGCCTAACTAACCATGAAGCCTTCTGACATAAAATTCATCCTCGAAAAAATAATACGAAAAAAAAACAATCCTTTTCTCTAAGAAATACAAAGGATACAGTGGACCGATGGAGTGTAAACGGTGTACCATAATTAAAAATCAAATGGTAGAAATCAGGGCGTTTAGTAAATCCCTTAGGGAGTGGGATGTGCCCTTTGAATGGTTGGTTAGTTTTCAAAGAAACTTTCTTTACGTAAACAATATCGGTATAAATAGAAAATATATTATTATTGCCTGTTCAATATATTATTATTGCCTGTTCAATATATTA
Source organism: Podotricha telesiphe (assembly GCA_038994665.1). Classification (NCBI taxonomy): domain Eukaryota; kingdom Metazoa; phylum Arthropoda; class Insecta; order Lepidoptera; family Nymphalidae; genus Podotricha; species Podotricha telesiphe. The sequence continues at coordinate 1,482,649 of JAOYRR010000415.1, read as the reverse complement.
TTATTGCCTGTTCAAAAAAAAAAAACAATATATTATTATTGCCTGTTCAATATATTATTATTGCCTGTTCAAAATATTATTATTGAAATTTTCTGAACTAATATTCACTGAATTTTGAACAAATATATAAAAAAACGAATACAGGTAAAATATATTATATAAGATACTTACTCTAGTAATAGTGTTAAGGAACTTGACTCCTCTGTAGCTGATAGAAAGTATAATATCAGGAGAATCACGAGGTTCTTTGGTAGATTTCTTTAATTTCTGAATAGACTTCTTAGTAGATTCCGTCCCACGAAGTTCTTTTACGACCGTTGATCCTAAATACTATAGGAAATAACAGTTATGCATCTTTTACATATTTTGAAGAGTAGGTAAAAACTACTCATATTATTTCAATAAATCATTTATTATAATGAAGTTGAAAATATGAATATTATAGTATAAAAATCGTGTTAATTAAGTAAAAACTTACATTAGCAACGTATGTCACAGCTCCAGTAACTAACACGAATGGCTGATGCTTCCACTGAGTTTTCAAAGCTCCTGGAACACCTACTAGTAGTTCTGAAGGCGCTCTGATCTCCAGATCTGATGGTCGAGGGGGTTGAGGAGCAGGTCTGTTCTTCTTACTCCGTTTTAAAGTCTCTCCACCAGGAGGCGCGAGATTTGGTACCACAGGAGGTGGTACCGGTTTCAAATTCTCAGACGGAGGCAATTTTTCTTTTATTTCTTCTTTTAATTGCTGTATGTTGTTTTTCTACAGCAAAACAAGTAGACATTTAATTTGACTGTCTATAACAATATAATTGGGAAAAAACTAATCGTAAATTTCAAATGATAAAACTATTATTATCTATACATTCTTCTTCTACTAACCCTCATTAGGTGATATCTAATAACAAGTAAAGTTAGCTGATTATTGCTGAACTTCATCTCTTGAATAAGAAATAAAAATCAAAATGATAACAAAGAAGCTATCAAACCAAGCCCAAGTAGATCCCATACAACAAAAATTCACTTAATTAAAAGAATGCAATCGGGTACCTCATTATCGAGTAAACAAAGGTAACATAGCCTATCGACTTGCTGAAAAACACGCAAAAGCGTGCTAATTAAATCAAAAAGGGCTGAACAATACCTGAACAAAAAGAAAAAGTGACTCAAACAGTTCACACTTCAGAAGTGTAAAACAAAAACTCTCAACGCAAACGCGTTGTACACTAGCGTGAAATTTTAATTAAGCCTCTAGAAGCAAAAGGCACAAAAAGGATATAATTGACAGTGTCAACCGTCTAATTTGACGAGTGTCATCTGAAAACAAAAATGGTACGGCCATGGAAAGTGTAGTTGGCAAGTGAATAATCTTCCGTTGCAGTGAACTCGAATGCGGGATAGGGTTCTCTATTCCTGGTAGCTTCATTGAGCTTTACATTACGAATGATTATTTACACGTTAAATAGACACTCGTGTGTGGCTGCCATTATATAATTTGCCCGTATTTTCCTTGAAATGTGTAATCATTAAAATTTAAATAAGTACTACTTTTTTATGAGACTTACATTATAATATATTTTTTTTATTATATTTAACTTAGCCTAGACGTTGTGTGAATTTAAATAACCAGCTGTATGTTAAAGTTATGCATTATTAAACATAAATTTACTAATACACCTTAAAATATAAATACGAACAAACAGACATCCAAATTTCCTAATTCCTTCAAAATAAACACACAAAAAAATCATAAAATTTATCATATAAACTTCCAGCAACTATATTTTCTGGGCATTAAAGGCACATAGGTCTCCTTTCATGGCATCTACATATGTATTTTGCAGTATATAACTAGTAGTTAGGGTAGAGTGGCTTACTCGGCATGAATAGCAAGCTGAATACACGAATTGAGCACTAATTACCCATACAGGGTTGGCGACGTGTGAAATTAAAAAAGGTCTCGGCTATGCCTTTTAAAAACATACGCAGAAAGCTATAATAACAAGTAGTTTTTATATGTATAAGTATAATATGATTATGGAGATTCTATTATGCTATTGAGTGGCCTGTTTGTCTAGTGGTTAGTGATTATAAGTTAAATCAGAGTGGGTATTCGATTCCTGTCCAACACATATATTTGTGTGTAGCATATTCATTGGTTCTTATTATTTGGATAGACAGAGAAAACCTACTGTCGAGGCACTCCATCGTCCGTTTCCTACCCGAATTTAAGACAATGTGTGTTGAGTGGCGAAACTCAACGCAGCGTTTTATTTAACCAGAGAGAGGAAATATAATAACAGGAATAACAATAATTTTAAATAAAATCATTCAATCAATCGCAACCACGCTGGTAGTGTGTATCGCCTTGACTATTTGTTATTTAAAAATAAAAGTATTGACCAACAGCGTTCTAAAATAACAACTACCTAAAAACTATATTAAAAATGATAGTAGTAATGATCTAAAAATTGTTTATATTATTAAGAAAAAATATATATGTACATATATTACGGTCCCGGATATCAAATGTGATTAGAGACGTTACCGCTTCCAATATCTCACAACTTATATTCTTTCATAGGATATTTATAGGAAAAGTATCGTCTTGTTCTGGTTATACAATTAACATCGAATTCCGAAACTCGACAGTGACTCATTACTACGCTAAGAGAAGCGAATGACCAGAGCAAAAATTAACGCAGTGACTCGTCACTACACTAAAGAGAAAATAGGAAAGGCGATATTAATAAGCGACAAATGATCAATCTTCGCCTCCCCCATCCACTTTATAATGCTTAGTTAAAATATAGTTATTTTAATACGTTGCACGTGTTCCGCCGTTATTGCCTATCGTCGCGTTGGGTGTTGCCAGGTGATACATGTAATTAAGTAGATGAGCAATTTGAGAGATTACCTTTAAAACGCCTTGAATTTCACGCTTATAGGGCTTTTAATAAACTCAAAGTGACACGTTTGACTTTAAGCAGGTTTTGCATTAATTAAAAATTGAATATAAAAAATCTAGGTATAATAAGCTTTTAGTACTATTTGATTTCTATGTTAGGCGATTTTTAATATTGGAATAGTATATTACAATCATTGCCCCCAGTTATCTAACCCACAACCAAAAACCAATAATATTAACTATCGCAAATAATAATTATAATATTACTAAATAATTTAATAATAATTGTTATTATATGATGAATTTTTGAAATTTTTTTTAGTATTACTATAGATTCGCTGTCAAACGGGATCGAACCAATAACTACTGATTTTACAACTATTTCCATTCTTTTCCTTAAAAATAATGTACATGCAATCGTGTCGAGGCCATTGGGGTGCAGTGAGAATGTGTTTTACTATAAATGCGAGTGGTTGTGGGTTCGACTAGTAGGTGGAAAGATTATATTTTAATTATTTTAATTTCTCCGCTTTAAAACAAAAGGGTACTGGTACCTCAAATTCGGATGGAAAATGGAGAACAATGTATCTTCACGTTTGGTTCTCTCTGAACATCTGAGGTATAAAGCGTAAAGCTGTAATAATATTTATATAATAAGCTTGGTCTCTATTTGTCTATCTATAAATGTAAAAATAGACTCTTGAAGTAAGATTTTCTTAAAAACCCGCACACGTGTCCGCAACCGATTATAACACAATAATGTAATACCATACATATCATTACCAGATCTGCCACTGCACAACTGCCGGTGACGGTGGTAGCTTCCGGTAGAACTGACAACTGACAATACTTACATTTAATGTTAATTGACGATTCGAAAGTGCTTGTAATAGCCTATTTGAATGCAGAATAATTTGATTTGATTTTCTTTAAGATCGACCACCTATAATGAGAATATAATTCTGTACGTGTACAACATATTTTCTTTTTGAAAGCGTATAAAAATTGGACAAAAAATTTTTTTTAAAATATTCTCTACGTCATTTTTTTTTTAGTTTATTGTTCTTATTGTAATGATTTCTTAAAACAATGATAGATTATTGTTTGTAATTCATAATAAAATAACATAGTAATGAATATTACAGTGGGTAATATCACTTTTATGGCGAAGGGATGTCCTGCTTTAAATTAATTCAATAGACATTGATCGTGTCTTGATAGACATGAAATGGTTATAAATGTTTAAAACTATAATACATTAAGTATTATTGGCTTATATAATACAAATAAAACCAGTAGTTATTTTGAATAAGTTTATATTAAAGTTAATTTTAATGTTTTATAAGGTTTTCTTGCGGCTTATAATATAGATCTGAATCAGCTTTACGCTTTTTTGCCGCATAGCAGGGTAGTCAGAGAGAACCTAGTGTCAAAACACTCCATTCTCCACTTTCCGCCCGTATTCAAGACGAGGTTCCTCCTCCCTATCCCATGTCCCATGAAACATATCAAAATATAAAATATACTAATAATATAAGGAATTACGGTGAGGCAATATTCAGCAGCAGCATTCAATTTTCCCATATCAATATAATCACGTTTGAATCATAACATGCATATTTATACATACATTTATTCAATCGAAAGCTCATAAAAAGGATATCCGACGACGAGAAGGAATTGCCGGGGAGTTGCTATGATACTTGCATCGATGCGTGTGCAGTTGTTAATTAGACAATTTAACAGTCAAACGTTTTAAATGGAACACTGCTATGCTGGAAAAAGCGTGAAGCTGAATAAAAAGAAGAAGGTTTCATTATTATTCAAAGAAATGCCATAAGTGTTCCATCGAGTACAAATTAAAGTTTAAATTTATTTCATATTACACAATGTTTCTAATACGGGCGAAAATTGAAGGCGAGTGGCTTATTTCATTCTACAAAATTCATAAAATAAAAATATATATAATATAATAGCGGGATTGGAACTTGGAAACCGTCCATCGCTCGGACCGCTAAGCCGTGCGTTCTACATCCGGCTACGTCGACTCTTATACTTTACTGTAGAGAGATTTTTACAAATTTCTGCTACCCAAAGATACTACGAATAATCGTTATGCAAGAAAAAATGCTATTGATTAAATATTTTTTAATATTTTTTTAAAGTGTCACAAACTTATAAAATTAAAAACAATATATTTAGAAAACGTATAAAAATTTGAACACAGCGGGATTCGAACTCGCGCCTCTTGGAAACCGTCCAGTAACCACTGGACGGTTTCCAAGAGCCCACAACCGTATTTGTACAGGCAGATACTATCCAAATGTCCATGAAGGCTTCAAATATCAATATTTTTATACAGTGCTTCATACAGTATTACTTAAACAAGTTACACGCTAGTTAAATAAGAGATGAAATATAACACCGAATTAAGGCTACGTGATGCAATTATATGACTCAGTTATATTTCGTAAAGATAAGTGAAAAGTGAGGACGTGATGTGTTAATAAATAAACACACTTTCATGTTACGATTTGTTTCATAATAGATAGTCTTAGCTTACAATTTGATTAAATATTGTTTTAAGAATTCTTTTTCCACCTTCACGCTGTATCCCAAGTTGAAAGAAAACACTCCGTTCTCCACTTTACACTCGGATTCGAGACATTACCGCTCTTTATATTGTCACCAGATCGGAGACATTAAAATAATTTAAATATAATCATATTTTTAGTCAACGTTATTAACATTTTAAAGGCAACCGTCCAAGCGGTCTGACCGCTAAGCCATGCGCTTTACATCCAACTGCGTCGAAAATGTATGGTTAACACTTTAAAAAATTTAAAAATATTTAAATTTAAGAATAAAACCTTTCAATTATAATATATATCTTTTGTATGGTATACATTTGTAAGCATTGGCATTTTGTTCCATAAATTGATAAACACATTACTTAATTGATATAATATTTAAATACTGGTATGGAAATCAAACGAATGTAGTTAGGTAGGGTGGTGTATTGAGTGGCACCTACAAATTAAAATGTTAAAATGTAAATATATAAACTAGCTGATTGAGAGACTCCGCCGAGCAAGATTTAAGTGCTTAGGTGATGGCACTTTTATAAACAATCTAAGTTATGCAAAAAATGGTGAACAATGGGAGGTGAATGGACAATACAATAGTAAAAAGAGTGTCTAGAATTCGGGCGGAAAGTGGACAACGGAGTGTCTTGACACTAGGTTCTTTCGGACTATGCGGGAAAAAGTGTAAAGCTAAAATATCTTAATATTATTCGACTATAACACTAATTATTAATTTCATAGTAAATCTCTAATAATCTATTTTAAAAAAAAAAATAGATTTTTAAAAATAGGCAATTTCTCAAAACGGCCAGGACCACTGACCAAAGCTTAACAAAAACTTACATTTAAAAGGTTTACTAAAGGTTTTCTCTTTCAGTTATTTCGTAACTTGCCTGGGAACGTTATTAATATTCAGACGTCGGCTGTCTGTACGTGCAGACTAGTGTTGAATATGTATCGCTTTAAATTGGCGATCGGTTACTTCAAGGACGATATACTGACATTATTTTCTATATACTAGTGTATTACACGCACCATCGGATCGGTTATATGCTTGAACTCTAGATGTCGTAGGTTCAAGATTCACTTAAAAAGAGTACCTATATTGAAATTGATTATATAAGGTTTTTCAGGCTTAATAAAACAAAAGACGTTAAAATTCCATATAGCTACGTCTTTATATAATCTCTAATTAGCTCTACATGTCTAAACTTTTTAAACTTCACGTCACTCCCAGGAACCCCGTTCTCCGCTTTCCACCCGAATTTGAAATATTGCGTGCTGAGTGACAGAAATCAACGCTACGCATTGTTTTTTTTACCAGAATAGAAAAATCCAAATAATTCAAATATAACCATTCCTCCGAGCAAACGAACCTACAACCTATGGCGATGGAAAACAGGATGGTTTTATTTTTTCATTTCATTACTATTGTAATTGACGTTTGCACATCCCCTACACTTGACACTTAAATTTGACTAAAAATAATCTTTGTAAATATAAATAGCATAGTAAGGTACTATAATTTATTACTTTGTTGAAAAATTCCTAAGTACTTATATACTAAGTACTTAAACGTGCTAGTTTATTTAAACGACAAAAACCTGTAATCCAGAAACCTTACAATGAAATACTTTAACATTCTAGTTGTGTTACATTTCATATTAAATGTCCAACTACTGTATAGACGAAAAAGAAATGGCCAGTTCTATATATATTTAAAGCTTTTGCCTTAGAAATATAAACCCAAAGACACAAAAAGCCTCAGTTTTCCGCATTTTGGCACATTCGGTATAAAATTTCTATGTCATTCAACGTGTTTTATATGCAAAGTCATTGTGTTCCATCCAACTGCGTCACAATGAAAATAAAACGTTTACATCTATTCGTATAATAAAAATGTAACTGATCGCTGTCTGTACATGGAAGATATATATAATAGAACCCAAATCAATTATTTCTTATTTTCTTTTATGTTTGTCTGTTTATTTGTTTCTTTGTGCACGCTTATCTCAGAAACGGCTTAACTTCCCTTGACATTTAGTGTTTATTTCATTTCAAGCTGTTCATAAACAAAAAAAAAACAACCATTTAAATTGTATATTTAAGCAAAGTTTGTGATTCAAGTAAGAATGCGGGCGGGCGAAAAAAAGAAATAGCTTAGTCCTGTAATTTACGCAGGCGAAGCTGCGAGTGGGTCGCCAGTACGATATATACATTAAATTAACAGAAAACTTACCAAATTCTTGAGATCTGTGTTAATTTCTTCAATATTACTAATTGGTCCGTTCTGTTCACCGGAAACGGAGCACAGTATCCTTTTCCTGTGACCAGATTTGTTTATCTCCAGCACTGCAGTCAGCTCCACCTCCCAAATCCTCCTCACTCTATCCATGTCCACATACAAATGCTTTCTAAACGTATCACTATATTGTTCTAAATTAATCGTCCTAAGCCAATCGTCCACAGATTCGTTTTGAGTTTTACTTATATTATTATTGTTATGATTATTGCTTATTTCTGTTATTTTAAGAGGTAAATGTTTGGCTGAGTCTAGTAGCTTTTGTCGATCGTTCTCTTCAATGCCCATTTCTCGTAAGTCATTTTCGTTAAGTATCCCGTTCTGGAAATGAATGTGTCATTACAAATTTGATCGTGAAATCTATTTTTTTATGGCATGGCATTAATTTGTGGCCATTGTGGCCACCTTTTGTCTATACACATTTTTCAGACAACTAACCACTATGATAGAAGTGTTATATTTTTACTTTCTTAGGATCGGACTGTTATGCGTAAAGTGAACAAATATAATAAATTTATTTATTTACTTGTAAAACTGTTTGCCAAAAAAATATCACAGCCAAATTGTAAAACAAATTTATTGGTGACGTCCCATGCATATCGTCCCTTACCAAATCCACTCATATCATTTTTACGAACTGTACACTAAACAGGAAAACTGTTTATTTAAAACAACCTAGGTTTTATGTGTAGTATCTTGATTTGACATATGCTAAGGGACGATATTCAATACAATCTTATTAATTATAAATTATAATAAAAAATTGAATATAATGTAAGCAATAAAAGCTACTCACAATAAAGTCGATATCGTCATAGCCGCTTTCCACAAACAAAGTTTCGTAATCGTGCATCCCAAGTCCATACAGCCAAAGTCCTAAGGTCGAAGCAACAGATGGGCTCAAGCTGGACTCAGAGCAACTGAGCCCCAAGCGGGAAGTGAACTCCTGTTCCAATTCCGATACAAACACTGATTCTCTAACAAGCTTGCTGCCAAAAGAAGCCATGATTTCCGATATTTTCGCCCACTCCTCCTGTTAACAAAGAAATATTGATATTTAAAATTTAATAACTGATAAAATACAGAAAAATGACATATAATAATTACATTAAACGTAAATATTATTTATTTAATTATTTTGTCATTAAAATATTGATTGATTAAACATTAAAATTACCTACCATTTCGATATAATAATTGTCACGACAAAACAAAATGATTTTTAACTTATTTTACAACATTTCTCAATCAATAAATAAATAAGAACGTTGATTAAAATTTAACAATATAAGTGACGAAGTGCTTTCGAAGCTACTCTACCATCCCGTGTGCCTCTAAAGTCTAAACATCAGCGCATCGTATCGTAACGTATCATCTATTGAGTCATACTCTTATAAGGGTACCCAACCTTTTATAACTTCCGGTTTATTGTTGTCTTTACTTCAGGAAAACCGCTAAATTAAAAAAACCAAGTACATTTATAATTTTGTTGAATTAATTATTGGCTTTAGTAAGTCTACTCAGTATCTAAACGCTATAAATATAAATGATCCGTATATACATGGATATGCATATAGACTTTATTCAAAATTTCAACCTTATAATCGACGTATATATAAATTTTACAAATATATACATTTAATTACCACATAACATAAAAGTTAAAATGTAAAAAAAATATGAAATGATTTAATTATATTATTTCAAATTGTGGTGTGCAGGTGGGTATTAGCATACGGCAACACCTGCGCATCGCAAAAGGCTTGAGCACCTGTCAGACATGTGCATAAGCAAAACTAAAATTAATACTCGTATTGTACGAGATACGATAATATGATTGGAAAAGCATGAAATTTAAAAAAATATTGTTTCGTATAATATATCAACAAGTCTATATATTTGTTTATATTTGCCAATATGTATTTAAAAATAAGACCAATCGTCAATCAATCAAGACAAGAAAATAACTGAAAATAATACCCAACTATTATTTTCAGTTATTTTCTTCCGGAACCGGATTAATCGCGTATAATATTGATATTCGGATTCGGATTTTTAAATTTAATTTTTAATCCGATCACACCAGAAAGCAAAATACAGTCAGCTCATTCTGCAAGAACGCTGGCGGTAGTTTGATATAATAATTGTATCAAATGACAGACAAATGCCACCTTAGTCTACCTGTGACCACGTACTACTGTAAAGTGTTCGAAACGTCAGGTTCTAAAATGTATTTTTGAATACCAAAATTATACGCGATTAATACAGTTAAAAAAAATAGTTTCATTACAATATGTTTGATAAACACTTTTATACTTATATAAAATGATATACACGTTGCCTTACAAAGAGTATTTTACAAGTCAACGGGTATACTAGTACAATATATTATACAATTCATTTCATATTTTACTAATTCATTTGATCTGTAACTAACCAGTGATTTGACAAGTTTTGTTCAAAGTATTAAAATTAGTATTAAAGAAACATGTATGGGCCATACATAATGTCTGTATCATCACGATTTAAAAGATCGCAGCTTCGATGCCACGCCTCTTATCAATTATTGCGAACGTACAATGATATCCGATTATAATGAGAACCACTTTCCCTTGTAAAGAAAGTGATAAATACTGTTAATATTCTACTTATTGAATTTTTATTGGGGTTAGAGAAAATAATCATGGAATAGATCTAACTACCATAGGAGTAGGTAAGCTTAAGAACAAATTAAGTGATGCGAGATTTGATCTGACGACCTTTTTAATAACATCCAAACGTTTATACGAAGTAAATAATATTTAAGAAAAAGCGCAGCGTTCAATTACGCCGCTTAACATACGGTCAATTCAGGCGGGAAACAGACAACAGAGTGTCTTGATACAAGGCTCGTCTCTGCATACCCTGCTATACAGGATTAAGCGTTAAGCTACAAATATAATATTTAACTTGAATTTAATAAATGACTTTATATTATAACGGACTTTATATTATAATATTTAAAAATATTTTTAATAATAAAAAAATATTTTTGAACATTTTTTTAAAGTGTTATTCGCACACTTGCTTACACATTGAAAACTCTACAAAACTTCTTGAACTGGTTTTCAAGAAGCACAAGTTCAAATCCTGCTGCGTTTAAATTTTATACGTTATCTTAATATGTATTTTTGATAAAAATACAATTAATTACAATTTATACAGAATTTCAATATGTCAATGACAATAGTTTTCTATGTCAAGGCAGCATTATCAGTTTCACAATGTATTCAACATTGCATGATAACACAATATACAACTATTTTATTTTGGCTTTTTTTATGAATCACCGTTGTGATATCAATTATTTCTAGCATTTTAGATTGCAAGAAAGAATTTAGTGACTCTTCACTCCAATCTGCTAATTTTAGACAAAAAATCATGCAAATTTTGCTAACTATTACAAGTAGACAAATATGTTAGTTATATTATTTAAAAAAAAAACAGGTTCACGCGTTTTCCCGCTTAGTCCGCGACGTCGTGTTGAGTGGTGGACCTCAAAGCCGCATTTTGTCTTTGTCCGGAGCAAGGAAATTAATATAATTACAGTCAGACGCTACGTCACGACACCATCAAATGTTATATAAAAATATTATTATTACTACAAACAATTGTATTAAAAGTATTAAAACCCTACCATAAGTAAATACATATAGAACATATTTTAAATATTGCACTCCAAAATAATTGATCATTTTCACTACCTGACATTGATATTTTACTTACATAAATGATATATATTATAATATGTTACAATTCTTACGTGCATAGTAAGGAAATGTTACAATTTTAAAATTTTCTTTTTGTATTCATGTAATTATTTTATTATACCATTTCGATTTCATAATAAACATTTTATCTTTATACTAAATCTAACTTGACAGACAGTGTTTAAGATAAAAAAAAAGTAGATTATTCTCTTTATTAAATGAAATAACATTATATAATGTCCTTATTCTATGCAGCCAATTAGTTTTTTCGTTACTGCGGTCTAGTAACGCAAAACCCGATATACTATATTGCGAGGTACAACCCTAAATATAAAATAAATATATTTAATATAAATAAATATATTTAATATAAATAAATATATTTAATATAAATAATATATAATATAAATAAGTTTCCAACAACAACCTACCTGCTCATCGAAAGGACTGAGGATCGACAGCGACTTGTCCCCACTTTGCGTCGAGCTGGTCGTGTTACTTCGTCTCCGAACTTCTTCTTCGACCCCAATGGACCTTTCAGTACCATTGCTACTCAAATTGCTATTGAGATTTTCGGTAGGTGAAGCGTCGTACACTGATTTAAGTTTTCTTAAAGTCTTCGGCCGTTCTGCCGGCATCGGCCGGAGACCGATACCATCGAGAGTAGTCGTCGAGCCTTTGAAGAGGCCTGTAACAATGTGAATACATATTACTTATAGCACATACAAATACTTAAATATAATAAGAATTAGAAAAAAATGTTTTTGGAAATTGATCATTTATTGAAAACAAAATAAAATAAAATGTAATTTAAAACAAAATATAATGTGTAATGTGTATTTACATATTGCAGTTGCAATACACAAGCAAGTGTGGATTCACACATTCCACTCGCCCAAACAAAACATTATTTTTTTGTATGTAGATTTTATATATGTATGTATGTATGTGTGTATGTCTATATGTATGTAGGTTAACATGTATATATCTATATTTATATATATGTGTATATATATATAATACATCTTACGAATAATTTATTGATTTTGTTGTATGTTCACACTATCGCATACATAATTTGCTATTTCCTATGCCTTAAGGTTGCCGAAGGAAGGAAGAAATCGCTACTTTAGCGATAAGGTCGCCTGTTGTACACGAGACCATTATTCTTGTACTTTGTATATTCTTTTGTTTTTCATTTGATGTTTTTTTATTTGTTTTACTTATTTTCTGTTTTTTATTTCTGTACTTGTGTTTATGTTATTGTATGATAAATAAGTTTTATTATTATTATTATATATTATTAAAGTTATATATATATATATATACTACAAAATATCTCACTAGATTATATTATACTTTTTTACATAATTCTATATTATATTATAAGGAAATAGAAAATGGATGTTCACTAGACAGAGAAGCCAATGGATTAACTTTTATTATTATAAGCCTTTTCACTTCCTCAAAGATGTCTCAAAATTATAAACATCAGAACAAAATCGACACATTTTATTAAGTTCCAAAATATTACAAAAAGTATAAACCGTTTGTAAGTATATATTAAAACTAGGTTATTCAATAAAATTGTCACATGTGTAATAATAAATCGAAGTTTACATACTGTTAACGATAATTTTGTCGAAACGACGTTTAATATATTGTCACTCATTATTGATAAGAAATGAGGGCAGGAGAAGAAATGTTTAAAGAGTACGAAGTCATATGTTACTAAGCTAATTAGTTAGAAAGACAATATTTCATAGATTACGACGGCCATGTTTGGACGTATTTGAACCCGGGTCACTCCAAGGCCTTCTAGCAATTTACTATTGCTATATTTTTTCTTATTCGATATAACAGTGATACAATATTAATGAATCAAGTTTTAAATTTCTACGTTTTGGACATAACTTCATAACTTCAACGATCATAACTTCATTCGGAAAAATAAAAAACAAATATTGCTTTTTATACAAGATTTAAAATATTAACAATGCACATAAAATTGTCTGCGATAATATAAAAATGCGACATATCACACTCATTAAGGCATCCTCAATTATTACTTTTTTCAGCGTCACGCTTTTTAGGCAGATAAACCCTAGTTTCAAGTCTCTCCGTTTCTCTCCGTTGTTTTGACTGGCAGAACTCAACTCTGCTCTTGGTATTGTCACCAGGGCGGAGAAATAAAAATAATTTACATATAATCATTGAATCCACAACCAATAGCGCTTCAGTCAGACTGCGACCACTGCGCCAAGAAGACCTATTTAATGATATGTAAAATATCAATAAACAACAATATTTAAAGATATCAAAGACGATCGTTTTATCTTGCCATAACAAGGTCTCTTAATTCCCACGGGTAGTTTATTTTGATATACGTAGAATATAAGTTATACAAAGGTTTTGTTCCATACAATAAGGGCTACAATTAATTTTACCGCAATTACTTGTCCCTGAATGTAATAGTAGCAATGCATTCTAAATGAGGTCATTTTAGCGATATCTCTTGACATTTTGTTTTGTCAAAACATTAAAAAAATAGAAACTCGACGTTAACGCGAGGCCGAGGCCGCATATTAAAAATACTACAGGTGTCTCTAGATACTGTATTGTGAAAGAAAAAAACCGTTTTATATAATGATACTGATACGCATGATTAAAAAATTCAAGATTTTGTTTAATTTAGTTAACTATTTTACATATATTAAGCATTTTCAGCTTTACGCTTTTTCTCACATAACAGGGAAGAAAAGAAAAGATAAAAAAAACCTAGCGTCAAGATTTCCGTCCAAAATCCGAGAAATGCATGCAGCCATCGTGGCTCAGTGTGACAGATTCTGGAAGTAAACGTGATTGGTTGCGGATTCTATTCCCACTTTAGGGAAATATGTATTCAAATTATTTTTATTTTTTCGCTTTGGTGACAAGACTTATCGTGGCGTTGAGTTACACGACAATCTCAAATTCGGCCGTAAAGCGGAGAATGGAGTGTCATGACACAAGGTACTGTGGAAATAAATAACATTAGGCGATCTTATCTCGGGCTGATTAAAGTAGAAAACCATAACTTATCCTAGAACTTTCCAGAAGTTCCCTTTATTATCAATTTAAGATGCCAAACAGAAAATTGCCCACTGGCCGTCCGATTTGTTTGACACTGTGCATTAGACTGTGCCCAGAATCGAAGACAGTGCAAGGAACTAAAAGAAATACACTTAATATAAAAAAAAGATAAAGCGTATTTTTTGTGTACATTTTTTTTATATTAATCTGAGTGGGGATCGACTCCACAACCAACGCGTTTCGAGCCAGACAGTCCCACTGCGCCACGACCACGTCATGACTTAACTTATAATATTTTTATAAAATATATATTAAAAATAATATTTTTAGCGATCTTAAAAAATCTAAACAGATCAAGTGACTCATGCAATGTCATATCTTCAAGCTTACCTATCTATATACGAGGTGTGAAAACCTATAAACATAACACTCGGAAGTTTGATAACGTATCGAATTTGATAAAACATTTGCGGTTTTAAAACACTAAAATGATACACATACATTTTATTGAAGTTACATGTATATGAAGGTATAATTTAAAGATATATGAACCAAAGGTTAGCGGCAAGAGTAGTAGGGGGAGAACTCGATTGACATTAGAGCAATATTTTCTTACTGATCTTCCTCCAGTATCCTCGATACTAGAGGAAAGTCATGTTAAAAGGATAAGGACACCCTGGAGGGCTGCAGGTGAATAAAGAAGTTGATGACAGTGGACGAGGCGGAAGAAATATGCTCTAGTAGCACCGCTACGGGACCCCTATAAAAACAGGGTCTGAATTAAATGCAAAAGTCTAAGTAAAAGGCAATACCTACCTAGGCAGAATTTGTATTTTTAATTTGCTAAGGATTTTTAAGTTGCTTTCAGCTTTTTTTTACAATACTGAAATTCCCCACATAACTTAAACGATTCTCGTGATTCTCTATTCTCTTTTAATATAACTTAATACAATTACATATAAAAAATTGTGTAAAAACCGCAATCTTTTAATTCAATAGCTATTGAATGAGGCATCATACAATTTGATGTGGCATACATTACCTATTTAAGTATTAATAGCAAAACTTTAATCAATACATTCCTAACCCAAATAAACTAGCTACATCTAATAATGATAATAGTACTGTTGATTTGTAGTAAGATAAATGTAAAAAAGGAATGCTTTGTGCTGAGCTCGAAGCGGAAGCACATACAATTTGAATCAATTTGAGCTCTATAAAGCGTGTGATACAACAGACTGACTGAATTATTTAAATAAATAGTTATTACTTATGAAGTGCATTTAGATGGAAAAATAGCCTATATTCATACTTCCATACTAATATTGTAAATGCGAAAGTATGTCTGTCAGCTTGTGACGTCATCACGGCCAAACTGCTGAGCCGATTGGTATCATATTTTATATACAGAGAATTGAGGGTCGTGGGATGAGGCATAGGCTACTTTTTTGCTCCCACTTTGTTTAGTTTTATTTATAGAAAATACGAAGCAGCTATAGATCACGCGGGCGAAGCCGCGAACGGTTCGCTAGTATGTAAGATGTATATACAAAACTCCGATCCGTTACTGAGTGACTGACCCACAAAAATACTGCCAAAATACAAGGCGTAGAAGCTGAAGTTTGGAGTGCAGCTTCCTGTATTTAGTTATTTTAGTATATATTTACGTTATATATAATATACGATTTTCCAAAACCGTATCTTAGGGAGATGAAATGGGTGAGGGCCGTCGTGGTGCAGTGGGACAGTGTCTGGCTGTAATCGTGATGGGTTCTATTTCCACTCGGAGGAATGATTATATTCAATTATTTTAATTTCTCCGCTCGGGTTAACGGGAACGCAATGTTCCCTCTGACAACTTTGCTATGCGGGAAAAGCGTGAAGCAAAACCATGAGAACAATAAAAACGAGATTGAAACTACGGAAAATAAAAATACTATGGTAAGGGTCATAAAATACAGGCTGCCGAAGTAGCTAGCAACAACTAGTTTGAAAATAATACAAAAAAAAAATTACTTTAAAATATTTTTCTAGTTTCTTTGAGTTGAATATCGACTTCTGTGATCCTTATCTCTCTGTCTTTTTAATTTGAAGGGCTATTGAAAAATGTTTTGTTGTCATTAACACAAAACGTAACCTGTATAGTACAAGCTTTTCAGTTAAGAAATCATTAATCAGTTACATTCTGTGTGTCTGCCGTTTTATTGCTAATATATAATAAATTCTCATTAATATTTTATATAATATTTTTATTTGGTATAATTAAACAATTACACATTATAAAGTGTCCTAACTCAATGTGCAATTTGTGAAAAATTACAACCAAACCTTTAAAATGATTTTTTTATTATCAGTTTTCAGTAATATAAGAAATTCGTATTTTTAGAAAACGTATAACAATTTAAGAGCAGCGGTATTCGAACCCGCGCCTATTGTAAACCGCCCGCTAAGACATGCGTTCGGCGTTGAACGCTGCGTTTAAATTTTTATACGTTATCTAAAAAAGTGTTTTTCAATTTCCTGTGTGTGATTAACACTTCAATTTTTTTTTAAATGTAAGAAATTATAGAAGTTTTATGTTACGCCACTTGAATTCTATAAGTGCGATTTAATAAAAAAACTATTTTTCATTGCTAACTTTGCATCTTTGCAAGATGGGTATCTTGCGCCGGTTCGAATCACGCTACGTTAAAAAAATTATGTTTTCAAAAAATATACTTATTACACTTTAGCTAATATGTATGATACACCAAAACGAGAATTTTTTTTAGTAAACCATCACTTACAAAGAGATTTGTTATGAGAGACAAAATATGTCAAATAAGTTATTTGAAAAAAAATGTCGAACCATTCTGTAGCGAGATTAATTGAATCGAGCCTTACTGCAGATAATAAAATATTTTACATACGAATACGATACACATTATATTTTTACATACGATAACAGACGAATTACAAAAATATTTAATACTATTTTTTAACTTATTTTAATTTCAAAACAAATATTACATTTTTATCTTCACGCATTACACAGATTTTGCAATTTTCTATGGAGAAAAATTACTGATAAGCTACTTTGATTACCAATTTAAGTACTGTGACTGTTTGGTGGAATCAAACGGGCTTTGCCCGGCTAAGGCAATGAAATATCTATATTGTAAATGTAATTCTTAAGCACCTTTTTTCATAATTTGTTAATATTTGGTTTTTTATTTACATATATTGAGATTGTTATTTGTTATACGGACTACTATACAGATCATACAGCTGAATTTGAACCTAAAACCTACTTCCATTGGCATTTAGACGCGCATCTTCCTTGCAAAGTCGTAAAAAATATCGGAATCCTTAAAAAGATACTCTATATTCTTTTAAATTATGCATATTTTCTATAAAGAAGATTAGTACTTATTTTAGTGTATGTACACAACTGGCGTGTGTGGTGTGTGGTAGCGTTTAAAAACTTACAATATATAAAAAACCATATTATTTTACGATTCTACAATGTGTTTTTCCTCTAAAGTAATTAATTCAAATCCGTGCCTGCACGACCATAGTGCAATGGTTACAAATTAGTTTCAAAAGGAAACTAAAAGGGACACGCTTAAAATATTTTTTTGAGTATCCTGGTTGTTCTGCAAGGTCTATCTTTTAAAATATTATATTTTCCGGACACGTGTGCAATTTTTAGGCAAATCAGGCATGAATAAAGGGGTCTAAATAGTGTTCTATCCATTTTAGCATATTAAAGTGTTTTTCATACACTTAGAAAACTGTAAAACATGATTTAAAAAACATATAAAAATTTGAACGCAGCCAGATTTGACCCGCGTCTCTTGCAAGCTGTCCAAGTACGCGAACAGTTTTCTAAAAATAGCATTGTAACATTTTCTTACATTGACAGACAAATAGACTCAGTTGAAGCATAATAAAACGGCATACTGATTTAAAACCCTACATTATATATTGTATTAAGTAAAAAAATACTAAAAATGACCCAATTTTGTCTTCTTTTATGAAAGCTACTTTAATCTAATTCACATGCCGTGACTGCACGACCCTAGTGCATGGTTCCGTCTGGTGACCGGCCACAATAGCCTATTGTTCTTCTGGCAGTTAAACTTGTAACTGTCACTTGCTCTTTCTTAGACTTTTACTTGTTGCTTAGTGTACGAATATGAATGTATGTTGATATAAGGCTAACTATAAAATTTTTATTACTTTCAAAGAAATTCATGAAAGAATAGAAATAAATTTTTACTTTCATATATTTTGTCGTTGAATTTGACGAAAATGATAAAAAAATTATGCACTTGTGAAAAACAATGTGATTTAGATGACGTTGTAAATACGATTGTTTGTGGGCGCGATTTGGTGGAATGTTTATATTTAAATTATTTTCGCTATTCAACTCGTTAAGTCTTGAAAATTGTCGGAAAACGGAGAGTCTAACACTAGGTACTCTCTGCCTACCCACCTGGACGCGAAAAAAGTGAGATGCTGAAAAAATTGTTTTATTTTAATTTAATTATATTTAAAGGGAAAAACATCCCCAAGAATTAGATTTGAAGCCGTTGCATAAATTCAGAGAACTTCATACCTCGTATTTACGTAGTTACTTAAAGTGCCAATTACCTTTAGGTTTATTAGTATTTTACGGCTTCTCTTGTACTTAAACCTTCTAAGTAATAAATACGACCTAGCTTTTTACTAAAAAGTTTCTATTTTATTATTGTAAAATAAAGTTATTTTTTGTGTGTTTTCAGAAGGCCAGTATTTTTTACAATAATTTATTTACATTAAATCAATAAAATATATAATACACAAATTACTATGTGTTTGTAATACACTTTTGTGTAAAGTAACATAAACGATGCTGACGCATCGCGTATTTTTGCGCGTCGAAGTGCCTACTTGTAAAATAAAATACAATTAAAATAGTCTAAAATTTAAAATGCTACCTTTATATTCAATATTATTATAATATCGACGCAGATATTGCCGGCATTATGGCGCAATTGGCATTAATTTAATTAAATTTAGGATGTAAGTGATTCCTGGGTTTGATTAGAAAAAAAAACATTAGATTTTATTGGGTCTAGCCCTAAAAAGGATTGAGTACTAACTACAGAGAAGAGACTCTAGCTATCATATATTACAGAAAAGATGAAAATAATTTAAAAAGCTATTTTATTTAAACGCATATTTAGATATTACTTCATTGCCTTGTTGAGCAAGTGATGTGAGCGTCTTAAAATAGATAATAAATGTTTAGAATATTCGCTAATGTCCCTCACGAGGAACGTAGAGAGACGTCACTATCTATTTCTAAATCACTATTAGTTACAATATAATGATGGACACGTTTAATCTTAATTAAAAATACCTGCATATAGAACAAAGCAGTACCTACTACAAAAAAATCAAAATCAATAAGTGCGCTTTTTGTTGTCAATTCTCCATTTTTTAACAGACTATTATAAATTATATAGCCCTCCTCCGAGTGGGAATCGAACCATAACCTATCGCGTATACCGTCAGACGCTATCACACTGCACCACTACGGTTTCTAACTAAAAATGACAGATAAAACTATATATACACACTTAATTGCATTTAACTAAGTTAAAAGTACCTACATGCATTCAGTTCAAACATGTTAAAACAAGAGAACACTTGTTGCTAGTTAAGCCTCGTTTAATAAAAACCATATAAAACTAATAACTTACAGTTCCCCATCAGTAAGACGGTCATTAAATATTCCAAGGCATTTAAAAGTCGTCATCTCTCATTCAGATGTTGCAAAGTACACTATCACAAGCTTTAACACTATAAATACACTATTAAAATCATTTTAAAACTTATTTACACAATTTCAAATTTAATTACATAAAAAATAGAAGGAGATTATATTTTTTTTAGTTCGACACACTTCAAAGTTTATAGTAATAATTGTATAAGTAAAGAACAATGTACGCTCGATTAGACAGCCGTCGGAAGACTGCGAAATTGCAGTGAAACAATATTGATAAGACGTCGCATATCGACCATTTTATCAATCAGAATCAATTTATTCATGTAGACAATTGGACGGCTGGGGGTTTAAAGTGGCACTAGTGGTGGTTAGAGGGTTTTGGTGAATTTAATTTACTATAGATAATAATGGTTAAATAAAATTAAGCTTTAAAAGCTATCAGGATAAGATTGGTCGGTTCGATGGGAGGTGAATATCACCTATTTCCCGTATATCAATCTTTTTACCCTCTAGAACCTTCTATATCCCGTTCCTCGTTATCCTCTAGAATTTAAAACTTTGCCTTCTGAGTTGCGGAACTCAACGGCGCGATTTGTCATATCAAAGCAGGGATATCTAAATAAGTTTAAATATTTATTCGAGTAGGGATCGAACCAACAATCATTGTGGCTACAGAAAAACTGTCCAACAGCGCCACAATGGTTATTTTATATAAATAAATTATAAGTGAACATAGTGTTATAGACGCTGTCGCGGCATAGATGTGAATGTTTTAATTTATTTTTCTATACACAATGGTTGGGGGTTCGTTCTCACTTAGTAGAATGTTTTTTGAATTATTTTTATTTCTAAAAATATATAGGTATCTATTACAATATTATAAAAATATATTCTGAATATAAGTTGTCTCTGTTTCTGCAGGTATGTACGTATTTAGATATCCTGTTTATTTTACTAAGTAACCTCTCTTCAATGCAGATATTCTAATATTTATTAGTTACATCGCAATCCATCGGTTAACCAGATGGTATATAACATTAAAAATATGAGATCACGACACCATCATTTATAAAGAAACTAGTTTACTATAAAGATGCATTTACACAACTACTTTAACCAGCTATTTCTGAATATACCTTACACTGTTAAAATTAAGAGTTAAAATTAACTACACATTTAGAAAAGGTTTAAAGATCGACATAAACTGTTAAGAATAACTGCCTTAATTTGCATATCAAAACGAAATAGGTGAATATTATTAATCAAATGGTATCAATGAGTTATTATCGTATCGAGAAAGTAATTTTTATAGGTAATTCTAATGTTCTTAACGAGACGTATTTAACTGTTTTCGTTTTGGCTTTTAGTTATCTAATGTAATGTAATTTGTATGGGATAGTATAATGACCACTTTAGTATACATCTATGTATGTATGAAAAAAGATTTATAATAAACAAGAAATGCTTTTAAATACTTAACTGAAAGATATAAAATATTAGCAATTTGCATTATAAATATTTTTAAACAAACATTTTAAGAAAACGAATAAAATTTCTTATATACCCACTACAAATTTGCCCGATCTGCTCTAAATTTGACATCCATATTATTAATTATAAACAGTTTATGACTTAAATCTATATATAAATCGGCGTAACGATTTTCTTAATATAAACCATTATTTATTCTAATACACTTTTGAATCGTCCAAAAAAAAATACAGCTACCATTGGCTCTAAACAGAGAGCTACCATCGAAATTCAAATGGTCTTAACCCCATCCATTTTTATCTTTCATATTGAATACAATATTATTAGACACTTAAATACGTAAGATAATATCTGAGAACTTACGAAACTAAATCATAGGTTAAAAAAATATTTACAGTTATCGGATATCTTATCTGAAAAATGATTTAAAAGATAAGTTGTGAAGGCCAATAGCATATGATTCTTCTGACATCTTATAAGTACTCGTATAGTACAAAATATTAAGACATAAAATTAAATTATTTTTTTCAATTTAGGCTTTATGACATCAATGGTTTAGTTGAGATGGACGGAGTTGTTGAACGATAGTGTCCAATCAAATTCAGTTTTAATATTTTTAACAGTATTTTTCGAATTTTGACAATACTAGTTTTTTAGTAGTAAAAGATACAAACCAAAGGAAATCCCACATAGTCATTTTTTAAGATCACCGCTGTAACTTTATACCAACGTAAAGTTTTTTATGAAAACGTACGTTTTCGTCGATATAAATAAGTTCATCCTAGATTAAAGAAAATTAGACCCTATGAAAAGTATGTAGAGATTATAATCATTAAGCAAATTTATTTATAATCAGTTTAAATGAAACGCAATAGTTCCCGTATGATTTGAATCGTTTTTTTCTTTCAATAAAACGATCGACGCACATGTTATTAACGTGAGAAAATATTTTTTGAATACAAAATTATTACTCATCACGCATTTACTAACGGCTGGAAAAGTTAAGAGACCTTTTTTATTATAAGCTAATCTATACTTAGTTTTTTACCTTAATATATAAACGAATAAGCTTTTTGTTAATCTTAAATTCATTAATAATTTGAATTTCAAATTCATTGTTTTCGTCCGTTGAAAAGGTTCTGTGTCTCCCTGAACATATTTTAAACGATCCATTGTAATAATAATTAGCTACTGCATCACTGCGAATTTAATCAATCTAAAACGAATTATGACATCTTTAAGCAAAATTATGAACTTCACAAAATAAAAAAATAAGTACAGTTCTGTGATTGTCATTGCCTCAAATTGCCTGGTTTATTCTAAAAAGGAAAGCATAATATAAAGATGATGCATGGATTTCGACATACCCACTATTACGTGTTATTGCATCAAGTTATGAGAATTCGACGATTTAAATAGATAACTCAAGGAAACTTGGTATAAAATCATATTGAACCAATCATAAAACTGTATTTTATTCAATATTTGTATAAAAATATTAATCCTGGCGAGATTAGAATGTTCTTGAATAAAATATTCAAGTACTTGATCGAACTAACAAAACTCTCAGTTTCAATTCATTATAGTTATTACAATATGTTTTTTCTTAAAAACATATTAAAATTAGATAGCTAGATAAAAGTAAAGCCAATGAAACAATGCAGAGAGAATGTACTGATACACTAACTACTGCTGACTCTGACTAACTGATTTATTATAATTTTAAAAATACATATTGAAAGTTACCTGGCAAATTAGTATTTTATTTAGATAATCTAAAAATAAAAAGAAATTAAATTTACATTTCTAAAGATGTTAAAAATAAAATATTAGTAAAAAAAGAAGCTTCACGCTTTTACCCGCACAGCAGGCTAGTCAGAGAGAACCGTATGTCAAGACGCTCCGTTCCTTTCCGCCCGAAATCGGGACATGCGTGTTGTTTGGCGGAACTAAACGCTGCGTTTTGTATGACCAGAGCGGAGAAAGGAGAATAATTTTAAATATAATTATTCCCCCGGATGGGACTCAACCCATAACCAATTACGTTTACAATCAGCGCCACGTTATAGTATATACACTATAGTCTATACGTCACACAATAACATTCTGGACAATCCACCTCTTATCTATCTTATCGCAAAATCATCGGAACAGGCGACCCGTGACGTTGAGTCATAATGCTAAATAGATGACTCATACATTCATAGCTACATCGTACATTACTCACACGCGGCAAAACTGTTCAAGATTTGATAATTCCGTATTTTAACACTGAGCATAAATTATATCTAAATTATTTTTATCTATTTCTTTTATATTACAAATTGTTTAGACATCATTTTTTTAAAGAGAGTTATTTAATTTTTGTGTTCGCTTAAGTTTATATAAGTATACCATTTCAGCACAATAGAGATGTGACAGATTGACAGTTCTCGTTGGTTTGGTGATAAAACTTATATATACTCTAACACTATTCCATTTTTATAAATATTAAAAGTAAATATTTTTTTATCTTTAATAATATGATAAATAAAATATTTTAATTATTACAGCATCCATATATAAAAGTTATTGTTCTTCTTTTTACACACAATATATTGTCAGCACCAGAGTTTATATTTACAATACATGTTTTTTCCTATGTAAGAGTGAAGACTAGTCGTGGAGTTTCCCTGTCCAGTTATATGTTATATTTAGAAAACGTATAAACATTTGAACGCAGCGGGATTCGAACTCGCACCTCTTGGAAACCGTCCAAGCGCTCTGACCGCTAAATCAGTCCAGCTAGGCTGAAATTCTTAAACGCTTATTACAACTTCTTTTGTTGTTACAAATATCTGCTACCCATAGATTATTCTAAGAACGACCGTTTGGCAAGAGAGAATGCTATTTATTAAATATTTTTTACTAAAATGAAAAAATGTGTAATACACACACTTAGATTAATTTAGAAAAAATTAGAAAACGTATAAAAATGTAAACGTATAAAGGTGTTCTAAATAAATTTTTGAATTTTTAACGTATGTGATTAACACTTTAAAATGTAAAAAGTATGAGTTATATGTTACAAATGTTTTTTGCCTGCCTAATAAAACAGGGCAAGTATGTCAAAATTTCAATTTCAAAGGCAACAAAGTATGACATCAACCCAATTTTTTAGCATACAATAAAAAATTGTAATTTCTAATACAAAAAAAATATTCGTGTGACAGTGTGAACTAAGCTTTATGGAAACAACTAACGACCTTGTTGTTTCGTTAGATAATAGTATTAAACACAATAGATTTTAATGCACATGTTTTATCACAATATGCTCTATTAATTATATACGCTATCATGGTGCAGTTATACATATAGCTATAAGATTACGCATTCGAATCTAATTAAAAAAAACAAGTTATATAAAAAAATTAAAACAAAGAATATATTTAAAAATTATTTCTCATTATTTTTTTATTCTCGGACATCAGGTGCATGTATGAATATATTGGATCGTGCAAATATTCAAGCAAACTCTACGGCATCGAGTCGATCAAAAAAGCTCTTTCCTACATTAATAAATACAGTCTAAGCTAATAAAATCGTGATAATGAAAATGGAGAACGGAGTGTCTTGAAACTAGGTTATCTCTGACACCCTGAAACCCTAGGTTATCTCTGTTTTTACCCGCATCTACTATGCGGGTAAAACCGTAAAGCACCTTTTCTTTTGTTATATAAACATATAATATTGATTACAAATTAGTGCAAACTTTAAAAACACGTAAATATCTATGATGATTAATGCTTTAACCAGGAACAGAACCTAACAACTATGAAATTAATTATTTCAATACAAATAAAAAAAATACACGATAGGAATTTATAGGTATTTTAGTTTTGTTTATACTATAAATCTGAGACGATAGCAGTTAAACTGTTACCCATAAAGGGTGGACAAAGAAGGTTCGATGACTTTATGAGCTCTCATATCCATTGTCAATAGACAGAAAAATATAAAAATGACGATTGTAAAAGAGAAAATATTTTATAGCTGCAAGTTATCTGTATGTCTGCATATAATATAGTGAATGTTTTTAGTTTATACATCGTCGTTTACTTAAGTAATGTAAACATCAATAAAATATAAATAAGCATCTAAAATAGCGCTGTATTACAGAAAGGCAAAACCATTTTGAAATATGTTGCTTTTTATTCAGATTACGTATATAAAACTCTTTATAAATACATTACTACTCAATATACCGGTGAAACAAAATTTTACATTAAAAAAAAATATTTCACCAGTATATTGAAATAGTCAAAGGAGTTTGTTAGGCTCGAATTAAAGTACTCAATCTGTATAATATATATACAGTAAAATATGAGAGAAGAAATCATATATTTGTACATAGGTATATGTTTTTACTCTTTGATGTATTTACGTTGTGTGGAAAGGTTATTCTATACTATTCTATTCTATAGTCACAAGAATTAGGATTGCACTAAAATATTATATTCGCATTATATATAGAGTTACAACAAGTAATGATTTTGGCAATTTCTTGGACGCGGATTTTTTTTATGACACACAATAAAACAAAAATATATAAATATACTTACTACACGATTTTTTAATATGACTAATTAAAATATGGTATACGTTTTATTTTTGTTATGAAATATATCGATTAATCGTGATGTAATGGAAACGTGGAATCGAGTCGTTGCACCTCAAAGCCACCTGCTAGCCTTGCACTGCCATAGAAGTACGCAAGTTTATATCTAAATATTAGTTTTTTCTATTTTTAAATCAATTAAATATACGTTTTTTAGAAACGTTTAACATTATGAGTCTTAGACTCAGTGTCTAGGCCATGAATTAAGACTATTTCAATACATATGACTTAGCATTCGATCTCGGCAAAAAAAATCTGTATTAATTGTATTGAATATGTATAATATAAGAAGTCTACAGACTAACAATAGCAAAAAGTAAACAAAATTTTAAAAATCAATTTTGATGTCTTGTCCTGTTGTGTAAAGACACTTTTCATATAATTTTTCCCATACATCTATATATATATATACTTCGGAAAGAATGTTCGGATATATGTATATTTATTTATATCGACATATACGTATTATTAAGAAGTAGTTCAAGGTATCGACTATGACTAATAACATATTACAATATACGTACATCATTAATCAAGATCAAGGTTAATTGATCAAGCAATATATATACGAGTATATATACCTGTAGTAAATATTAAAAGTAAAATGTCCGTTTCTTGAACTACAAATTGATATTTTTAAACTTCTAAATTTTTTCTTCAATTTCACCTGCCATCAATTTCACACTGTATTGATTTTTGACACAGACATTGTAATGCACCTATTTGAAGATTATATGAAACAATTTGAATAGAAAAAATGTGAAATATATGTGTGAAAAACTGAATTTGAAAATCAAAAACATGAAAGACGAGTAAAAGATAAAATTTATCGTTCGACATCTATTAATGTTTAATTTATATAAACAAATTGCATTGTAATTTTCCGTCAACCAAAACGTAATGTCTATAAATGGCGACAAAGTACCATAACGTAAAAATTAAGTGACACATCACTCTGTGTCACAAAATTTTACCCGCCTACGTCGAATAGAACAGGCAATCCTTCATTAAGTAAAAAAACACGATGACAAACACTGCTTAATATAAATTCGTTACTCTTGCCATTTTGTAGAAAATATCCATACATATAATAAAAAATGTAACTAATCGCTGTCTATAAATGGAAGATATAAGAAAAAACAAATATTATTGGGGGCAATATATATATATATATATATATATATAGGGGGAAATATATATTTATCAATTTAAAAGAACACAAAACGATTATTTTTTATCTTTTTTCTGTATGTCTATGTATCTGTTTGTCTGTGTGAATGTGCTTGCTAATCTCAGAAACGGCTTTTCCTATTTAACTAATGTATTAGTTTTTGACTAATGTATTTTAAATTTAAGCAAAGTTTTTAGTAGGCAGGCGGGCGAAAAAACTAAATTATTACTTTGTTAGAAATGTATTGCTCGTACAATAACAATACATTTCTAACAAAGATTCCATAAATTTTGAATATATCTTAGAAGATTATATACCATAGAATATACCTTATTATTTTTAATTTTGACGAGGGATGCAAACGAGCAGAAGGACTACCTGGTACCGTCGTCCTTATATTTGTACATCAGTAGAATTGCGAATACGATGCCGTATATATTTTTTTTCTTTTTCTATTTTTATTTAGGGACTTTTTAAGTAATAATACAAAAATGTCATTGTTCCCTAAAACAATCCCCATCCCTATCCATTAAAATCATCCCTTCAACTTCCCTAAAACAATCTTCAAACACACAAATATAGCATTTCATTGATCTTCTAAGAACACTATTTACACTTAAACTTATATAGCATCTTAGCTACCACAGAACAAGGTTCAGACAATAAACATTGGAAAACACCTACATCTCTTAAATTTATATTTTATCGACGAATTTAATCTTGACCGGGACTTATGCCGTATAATTTTGAACATAAATACTTCACGAAATAGTATTTAAACGTATAACTAAGTTCGTACAATGGTAAATAATAATATCTCATAATGATTTTGGGTACCCAATCGAAGATAGCAACAGTAAGAAGAGAAAACTTATTTTTAAAACACGAAACAGTATTTTTTTTAAATATATACAAGCAATAAAATATACAATAAATAAAAGAGCTGTTTTTAATGTAAATATTCCTACGAGTGGAAATCGAACCCACAATCATCGCGTTTACAGCGTTTAACTGTAAATAATATTGGCTATTGTTATAAAGTATAATTTTAAGTGTCTCTATAGGTATTGTATACAAATTTCTTAGTAACAATTTAAAAGATTTAAGGAAAAGGGTCGAACAAGTAATTTGAGACCCTTGGGCCCTTGTAATGTTGGAACTTGGTTTTTTTTATTTATTATATAAGTTTATATAGTAGTTTTGTGATTTATTAATATGTATCACATGTAAATTATTTAAAAATATTCATAACATTCGAAGTATTATTTCCACATATAGGATATAAAAAACATTAAACACTCTGAATGTAACGGGATTCGAATCCGCGTTTTTGGAAACCGTCCCAGGGCTATACCGCCAAGCCATACGTTAAACGTATGTAAATGTAATTTAAACTTGATATAATTTTTTTTACAAAAATAAAATTAATAATATTTTTAAGTCCTGACAAAGAAAATATAAGGAAACCAGAGTGGTTTATTGTGAGATCGTCTTTGTTTGTCTGGCAGAAGTGCAACAAAAGATTAAGTGATTAATGTGAGAAATATAAATATTATTATTATTCTCCTCTCATTTGTACCTCTGATGTATAATAAAATCTATGCAATAATAAAACAGTAAAAAACGTGTGTCTGTACATTGAATATATTTACGAGAAAACTATTAAGGGGGATATAAAAAGTGTAAAAGAATATGAATGTTTGATTTAAAAAAAAAATTGTCTCTCTGTTTCTCTGTTTGTACGCGAACATCTTCGTAGTTTTTGGACCGATTTAAATGAAAAGTTTCATTCAAATCGGTCCAACAACATATAAAAAAGGTATATTTTTTGAGCCTGGTCAGGCTTTAGTATATGATTGATTTCGAAGAGCATAGAGCAGCTATAACAAATAACAAAATTTCACCTTTGCAAAAATAGAGCGTGATTCGCATCTGACGTTGATATATACAAATTCAACGTCAGATGCGAATCATTTAAGAGATGTAGGTGTTTTCCAATGTTTATTGTCTGAACCTTGTTCTGTGGTAACTAAGATGTTGTATAAATTTAAGTATAAATAAATAGTGTTCTAAGAAGATTAAGGAAATGCTATAATTGTGTGTTTGAAGATTGTTTTAGGGAACGATGGGGCTGATATTTTTGTATTATTACATAAAAAGACCCTAAATAAAAATAGAATAAAAAAAAAAAAAAAAGCTACGTACTTCTGTTGTATAAGTATTTTGTTGTTGTAAAGCTTTTAACCCTGAGCAGAACTTAGGGTATAATAAATTTCGAAAAGTGGGTCATCTGATGTAGAATAAATAGAAATAGACCAGATAAACTATAAGAAATAAGTAAAAGCCGCCTTAACACAAATGTTCAGCGTGAAGCGTACTCTCTCTGTCAACATATAAAAAAGATATAAAGAAAACAAATATAAGGATCCTATGCAACTAAAGAAGAAAAGAAGAACCATAATGGCCTAGCTAAACTATAAGAAATAAGTAAATGCTTCATTAGTAAAACTTGTAATGTTTTCGTTAACAAATAAACATAGTGGCACAGTGGGATACGTCTGACAGTAAACGCGATGGTTGCCACTTCAGATAATGTTTAAATTTGTATTTTTTTTATTTATTTCTCTCCAGTATGACAAAAATGGGTGTTGAGCCCAAATTTGAAAAAAATGAGTAGAATGGTGAGAATGGAGTGTCACTAGGTCTTTCTTGCCGAGAGAGAAAAGTGTGAAGGTAAAAAAAATTACAATAAGCGTAGCTTATGGCGATGATTGTAGATTAAATTTTATTATAATCATGTATATATTGTATATTGATACGTGAAGTTCGACCTTTTTGAAACATTCGATTTGTTTATACTAAAATTATGCGGATGAAGCTCTATGGAATTGGAAATGTATAGGTGTAGAAAGTATGGAAAAAAGATCAAAATTTCAATATTTTTCAAAACAATGCGGCAAAAATTTATTAATCATCAATTAAACACACTACCGTGTGTTTAAAATATACTATTGTAGAAAGAACGATAGATGTTGCTATTTTACACGTCAACGGGGCTACTAGTTCATATAAATGACTAAATAAACTATGGCTGATAGCACAATAGAAAATTTCTTATAACAAAAATCTCATAATTATTATTATGGTTAATCTTCTTTTGTTCAATCCAATAATTATAACTTGAGGCCATCGTGGCGCAGTTGACTATCGTCTATCACGTAAACACTTGGTTGATAGGATTGGTTGTAGGTTCGATTCCCACTAACAAAAATTACTGATTGATTGATATTTAAATAAATATAATTTAACCACTCTGGTAACACAAAGCAATTTCTTGATTTAAATTACTACAATGTCTAATGTTCGTGACTATAAAAAATACAATTAATAAAGAAATTACAAGTGTTTAGTTCCAAATAAAAATAGGGCCTAATGGCACCATAAATCATCATTACTTTGACACCAATACGCTATGAGATCGTTCACAGGTCTATAAAGCTTTAATAAAATTACATTGTATCGGGGCTTCAGTTCTAGCGGTAATGTACTCAAGATATTAAACAAAGTAACATTATTTTTTCCAACATAGCAGTCTAAGAGAACCTAGTGTCACGACACTCCGCCCTTTACTAAGTTGCAGTGGAAATATCAAATATACACCATTTTTATTTTCTAGTACTGTATCATATAAATATATAAATGTAAATATACATACATACATTTAAAATTGTATAATATTTATGTTTATATTTTATTAATGTAAGTTAACCTAATTTGTTATATTAAGTCAAGGTCATTCATTGTATTGTTTTGAAAAAACGAGCATAGTAAGTAAATAAATAGTGTTAAGTCACGTATAACAGAAATCATAGATTGTAATAAACTTATATTGACACGTTTTTTTTTACATTTTTTAAAGTGTTATTCGCAACGCGTAGAAAAATGAAAAATACATATTTAGAAAACGTATATAAATTTGAACGCAGCGGGATTTGAACCCGCGTCTCTTGAACGGTTTTCAAGAGGCGCAGGTTCAAAATTTTATACGCCATCTAAATGTCTTTTTTTTATATAATCACGATTTGTTATACTACTACGTCACGGTAAATGTTTAGATTTTATTCATTGGAAACGCACATTACATATAAAATATAAGTTGTCACTCGCGACTTCGTTTGCGTTTCCTTTATAAATTACACTATTTAAGATTGTCATGGGAATTTCCTAAAATCTTCTTTTAGCGTTGTTCTAAGCTTCACAAAGTAACTGTATGTTAAATTTCAGCTTTCTATGCCCAGTAGTTTTGGCTGTACGCTGTATCTGTTATTCACACAGTAACGGACGAATTTTATATATGTATATTTGTTGGTGAATCAAATTCTAATAGTTTTGAACTCACTACAGCTTTTTATACTATCAGTACAACCTGGACTATCTAAATGTCAGTCTGTACGTGATAATCCCTTACTCTCAGTTATTCTATAAAATCTTGACAAATTATGGAGATAGGCCATTTTTCCTAAGAGAAAAACCTTTATTTCCCTTTTTTTGCAGATTAACCCTTTAAAAAAATACTATACTATAATAAACGTAATTTTCCTTCAATATTGTATTTAGTGTACTTATACAGTAAAACTCACACAGTTAAGCCAAGCCCTAACGAAAGTACTAAGCACAGACGACCTTCTAAAGTACCTTACTGCCATGGGAAAGGGCCATCGCTGTTATTATAATAAGAGAAATCGTGTCTACTAAACGTTACGTGTTGAACAACCTAATGTAATAAAAAGTAAAAATGTATATATGTATGGATGTACGTCTCTAAAACTTTATCATTATATAAACATGTAAGATTATCACAATTTTTTTTTAAATTACTGTCGGAGATGATTGAAATTTAGGATGTAAAATGCCAATATTGAGGGTGTAGAATGCCAATACTTTTCATAATAATAGATTAGAAATACTTTAAATTTATTCAATAAATATTACACATACTACATATTTGACAAATACTTTTGTACTAATTGACATATAAATTTGACTGTCCTTACGCAACGCGTGTTATAACATGTTATATTAAAAAAATATATTACAACAAAATATTGAAAAACATATTTTTATAAATATATTTGTCAATCTCCTATGTGTGTGATTAACACTTTAAAAATATTAAAAACAGTATATTAATTGATTTTTTTAGCTTCATGCTTTTTTTCCGCATAGCAGGCAGGCGGAGAGACCCTAGTGTCAGTTTTGATAACACTCTTGGGTCTCTATGCCACACGCCGTTCTCCACTTTCCGCCCGAATCTGAGACATTGCGTGTTGAGTGCTAAAACTTAAGGCCGCGCGAACATAATTAAAAAATAATCCACCTCCCAAAATTATGATTACAATATTCTTAAGTTTATCTTCTTTAAGAATTAACTAAATAATACTTAATCAAGTGTGTGCGTGTTAAGTTGCGGACCTTAATGCCGCGGTATACGGTCAGACTCTCTCTCACGCCACTAATGACTTATATTAAATTTGAAAAAAAAAACAATTTATGAAAACAAATTATTAATAATTTTCACGCAGCGGGATTCGAACCTGCACCTCTTGTAAACTATCCAAGTGCTCTAACCGCTAAGCCATGTGCTCTACATCCAGCTGCGTCGAAATTCTTATACGCTTATTACAACTTATTTTTGTTGTTAGCATCACCGTAGAGAGATTTTTACAAATTTCTGCTACCCAAAGATTATTCTACGAACAATCGTTTGGCAAGAGAGAATGTTATTTATTAAATACTTAAAGTCTTAAATAAGTAACCTCAAGTTTAAATGTTTATGCATTTTCTAAAAAAGTTTTTTAAATTTACTAAGTTCTATATGAATAAGCTTACGTTCCGTTTACATATAATCCTTTTATTTCATTGTTTAATTTAGTATAACAAAGCTACCATATACTTTTTATAAAATAATGGACACATGTATACAAAAAAGTAAGTAAATAATAGTCACAGATTAAAAACTTCACAATGTAATATTTTCAAACATTCGTGACTTTCTCTTTTGGTGAGTTTTTTAACAATTTTTAAGAGCTTTTAAACGGTTGAGTTTACACGGTTATTTCGATTGAATAGATAAAACGTGAAAGTCAGATCTTTCAAAATATAATCGTGAATAAGAAATATGCCAACAAAGTATTACAATGTTTCTACGTTATTAATACATATTACATTGCATAGACATTTCTTTAGTGACTTCGCGCAGTAGTAGAAGCTTGGGCTCTAATTATATACGAGGGTCGTGGATTCAAAATCCATACTATCCATACCTAATGTTATAAATGCAAAGGTAACTCTGTCTGTCTGGCTGTCTTTGACGTCATCACGGCTAAACCGCTGAACCGATTATGGTGAAATTTAATATTTTTTTATACAGATTTATATATAGCGACACTTGAGGGTCTTGATTCATCAAGTTCACATAGGCTATCTTTTTCTCCCATTTTTCTTAGTTTTTATAGGAATTTAATTCTTTTACGAAAAGACTGCCGAAAATATAAAACAGCTATAGAACACATGGGCAAAGCCGCGACGAGCGGATCATTAGTATGTAACAAACATATTCATAAAACCTATAAAAAATTTGAACGCAGCGGGTTTCGAACCCGCGCCTCTTGAAAACCGTTCAAGCGCTCTGATCGCTAAGCCATGCATCTACATCCAGCTGCGTCGAAATTCTTATACGCTTATTACAACTTATATTCAAATTTCTGCATTATTAGTATGTATATAATATAGTTAGTCTACAAAATAATATATATATTTTTTTGTTCTAATTAGACAAATCTACGTATCGCGCGACTCCTATGAATCTACGCGACGCGACGAAAGCGGTGAACGAAGCTATTTTCCTACTACACTCCGTATATATGTAAAACGCATTTGATTTTTAAAAATAAATAAAATATTCGACTAAACAAATATGATACAGATGAGCTTTAAAACATTATTATTGATATTATATACGATACCGTTTACCGAAATTTGGTGTTTAAAAATAACGTGAAAGTAAATTTACTTTTAAATCACTTACTTAGTCTTGCCATAAATATTGTTACAAAGAAATACATTTTTTTTTATTATACTTAACATTTATTTATATTACAGTGTGTTAATTTATCTCTTAGCACTAGATTCTCTTTAACTACACTGCTATGCGGGTATATTGTGAAGCTGAAAAAAAAGAATATAACTTTATTAAACTATTGAAATGGACTTGAACTAATTTACTACATACATATGTATATGTATTTAGTATTTGTATTGTCCATGATATAACAAACGATCATAAACGAAACGTATTTGTATGAAATGTCCTTACGCCATAGAACACCGGATGTTGCAGGTACCCCTGCTTCCGTTTTTTACATTCAATCTGGAACAGGAAATACGTTCCCGGTACTTTTTGTGGGTGTAGTATTTATTTACTTGTATAAAAAAACAATAATGGTAAAATTTAAGCAATAGTGACTTTGATACTAAAATAATATAACATGTTTGTGTGATGTGCGCGATGGTTGTGGGTTCGATTCCTACTCGAGAAAATGATCTACCGATCAGTTAACAAGACTATCCGCGCGGTTTTGAAAGCCGCCGCTCCACACGCAACAACAAACAAATTTAAAATACTTAAACAGCATCATGATGCTTTATTGAACGCGATAGTTGTCGGTTCAATTCCCCTTTTTTGTGCACTTTTTTACGTAAATGTAAATAAGGATATTAAAAAAAAACTTTTAAAAAATATAAAAGTGACGACCTCAGGCGGAACAAAGTCCATACAATTTAACACTCGCATTCAGTTAATATTTATATTGTCACAAATGCCCTCCATAACTTAGTGCTACCTACATTTTGTATGCACTTACATATTATTGTCCTCTTTAAGATATGTGAAATGTAAAGAACGAGTATGTTTTGAATGTTTTTATAAATGACGATCGTTTTAAATTAAATGCTCTAAATTACTAACTTACTTAGGCGAGCTCTTTTTTAGTATTCTATATAAAAATTACTTTCCTTATTTTAGTAGCAACACTCAGAAAGGTCAATTAGCATTTGACGGTAGAATGTGCTTTTACATTACCGATTAAATGTCAGCTACACGCTATATGATAATATGTTTCAGTGAGATTGTAAATTTGATAATAAGTTACTACATTTAACTTAAAACTTATATTTTAGTAGTTTTGGAAATATCTTCTGCAACAAAACGAAATGCAAAATGTTCTTGTAGAAAATTATATATCTTTAAGAAGTTTTAAATTCTTGAATTCATAAATTTTATAAATATTTTGAATATAAGAAATAAAGTTTTCAGATCATTATAATACATGTACCTATATAAAAAAAAAAACATCTTACCCATTTGGCCCTCAGTAGGCACGTAGTCTGGAATTGTAAAGCCGTACTCCAATCACTTGCTATCGAAATCCAGTTTACAACAGTTTTACAACAATTTTTGCACTAATTTTCACATTCACTCATTATCACACACCTATTTCAGATTTTTTTAATGATACATTTGCTTTATCCTAAAAATAGTAACCCATGAATGATTATTATAAATAATAAACGTAGAAACGCCTCTGTGGCTCAGTTAAATATTAGTTATGGTTGCGGGATCAAATACAAATATAGAACTTATTTATATGTAAGATATAATAATTTACTTCGCCTTGTTAGTTAGTTTCGGTAGCTTAATAGAATGATAAATATGATTTAAATATATATTACATATATAGAAAACGTACAAAAAAAATTTGAACGCAGCGAAATTTGAACCAGCGCTTCTTGAAAACGGTTCAAGCGCTCTGACCGCTAAGCCATGCGCTCTACATCCAGCTACGTCGAAATTCTTATACGCTTATTACAAATTATATTTGTTGTTAGCATCTCTCTAGAGAAATTTTTACGCGTGTACTAAGTGTGCGAACAACAACTGAATAAAAATACAAAAATATATATTTGTAAATAGCGTCATTATGTAATCTATATCACAAATAAATTAAAAGGATTTTTATTTTAAAATAAGCTTTTTATATTTATTTTCAGGAAGCTCTATCATTTCATATCCATATTATATAGGAGTGCATTAAAAATAACTAGTCCGCCATTTTGAGTGTTTTGAAAAATTGTGATTTAAATGACGTGACACAGCTTAACAGCATTGCCATCAAAACTAAACGTATATGCAAAATTTCAGTTCAATCGGTTAAGGATATATGCTTCAAAAGCTTCAGTTAATAAAAAGCTTAATTTAATTAGCCTAAAATAATGAAAAAATTGATTGGTACCAAAATAATGAAAAAACTTAAGCACGAAAATAATTGTCATAATATATTACAAACTATTTTTATTATTTTAAATATAAAGAAATAGATATATGGATATAGACCAAGACGCTAATATCACCAAGATGTAAATCGTAAGGGAAAAGGATATTGTTATGACTTCATATTAAACTAACCTGTATGGAATGGAAGCCAAGCAAGTTTATATCAAATCTACTCCACGTATTTGAACAGGTTTTATTAAAACTAGTAAGATAACTTATAAATTAATATAAATTTGTACATTACGAACGATTTTATATCTTGGTCATTTGACATATTTGCTCATTTGACATATATTTATAGAATTTTCGTATTTTCCTCATATAGCAGCATAGTAATGATATTAGTGTCCAGACACTCCATTCCCTAGTTTCTGGTCATTAAATATGAAGCGGCACAATCGCCGAAAAACGCCGACTATTATCTTATCAGATTATATATATTGAAATTACTTTAGATTGCAGAGTGGAAATTGAACCCGTATCTACAATGTATACAATCAGATACTGAGCCACTGACCCACGACAGAGACTTAAAATTTTAAAACATATTTCAAGATACATAGTGTTCTGAAAACTAATAATCAAAATTAGTTAACATTGGACAGCAGCTGCATTTTAAAATTTTAACCCTGGAATGGAAATGCAATGGAATATTGGAGCTTAATAATGCATAAAAAAACGTGTTGCCTTACGTCAAACACACAATAGTGTGTGAATAATATACATTATTACGAATTATACTACCTATCTGTAATTCTTCTTTACGAGTATATTAACTATACGTATGACAAATTTCACAATTGTCAGCTCGCACAATTTTCGTTTATATTGTGTATTTGTACAGTAAATTCAAATTTTCTTTCACCTAAAAGTCAAATAAAACAAAGAACTTTGATCCTCGCATCCTTGCGAGCAAAAACAATAATGAAGCCGTACCGAGTTCAGCGTTCGAGAATAGGACCAGGTCTAAATATAAACCAACCGTTAGTGATGCGCCCGCGCAGGGAAGTGGCTAAAATTAAATATATTTTTAATTTCCAAATCCTGTCACGTTCAAGGTCGAATCTCCGTCAACGGTGGAAAAAAAATTAAAAACTAAACATCTGGCGTAGATCGTTAACAGTGTGTTGGCTATAAAGTTTTTTAACGGTTATTTAAACCAGGAATGGTGATTTGCTTTATTTGTAGACCTTGGTAGGCCATTGTGGTACATGTGGGTGTCTAAATGAAATAATAGCGGCGATTGATGCTAAATGCATTATAAAAACTTCTGTTTTGCCCAATATAAATGTGTAATAAAATTACATATTATTTTATTTTTCATTTAGTATCACGCTTTTCTCATACAGTATAGAACCTAGTGTATTCGTGCACTCAAGACATCGTGTGTTAAGTGGCGGAACTCACCGCAGTCGTTTGTCTAATAATCTACCGTATGGGTAAAGAACTCACAACCAATTCCATTTACAGTCAATTGCGACCCACTGCACTACGAGGGTTTCTTATTTATATGCTATTAAACGTAATTTATCCCACTAACAATCGGGCCCATATATATATTTTTTGTATAAAACCATAACGGGCGTATTGTTAACCGTTTTGTGACATTTGTAAACAAAACAGATCGTTAATTTATGGAAGGACACACGTGTTCGGCCTTTCAGTCCCAAAACTGTAACAGATGTCAACTGTCAAATAAATTATGCCTTATCAACAATATGGTTTTTATCAATGCGGGTCAATTCTTTTTTTTTTATTTTATTTGTGTAAAGACTTAAGCTGCCATTCTTATAAAGTAAGGAAGCTGTGTTTGGAATTATTGATTATTTTAAAATGTAATTCGTAATGTCAGTAATATATAAATATACAAATTTCGTATGAAACTTCGTGGACTCGATATATATTGCCAAAGATTTTTATTATATGTTGCCAAAGGTTTTTTGCCAAGTAAACTATATAATGTTCTATAAATAATATTCTTTACTTATTGCGCCACGATGGTATTTTATAAGCTAATTTCAATACACATAAGTTAATTACATATCATTTAGCCGTAATTATAGAAAAGGAAATAGAAGATTTTTTGAATAAAATTATATAAAAAATATTATACTTTATAATAATGAAAGTATGAATATAAAAAAATGCAGAATGTTTTTAATACATTAGTAAATTTAGGACGAAAATTTGGTTGCATCGACTATAAAACGTAATATCATGTTTATTCTCATTCCCGTTCGAATTATAAGCAATCTCCCCTTACTGCCATGGAATCTTTATGCCAAATTTCAGCTTTCTACTTCCAGTAGTTTCGGCTGTTCGTTGTTTGTCAAACGCAAACGTTTCACATAATATGTGCCACTCCACTAAACTTTTGTAAATCATAATAAATAAATAAACTAGTATAATAAATTATATAATTATTTAATATTCTAACAAAAAATCTATTTCAATTAACACTCGATTACGACTCGATGTTTTATTATATCAATTATTAATAGTTTTCTTTGCAAATAAATTTGGTAAACGCAACGGAATATTTATGCTGTCCAGGAATCCTAAACATTTTTTTAACGCCGGCTTATCTCTACAAAAATTTAACACTTCGCACACTGATATGTACATATTGATATTTTTATTTGTAATATTTGAACGAAATCAGTTATTTCTCAGTAATATATAAATAAAACTCTAGAAACGTGAGGATTTACAAAAGTAATTTGTTTGTCTGTCAACAGGATATAGATATATTTGGATTTCGAAATCCCTCCCTATTAGTATATATTTCGACAAGTCTATATTTAGTTGCTTTTAACTGGTAGACTATTCTTTTAACTAAATATAATAATATTTTATACATAATTTGTTATATAATATGGGACAGCCTCAATATATGAGCTGAAAGTGTTTGTCGTGATTACAGGGAAATGTGTTGCTTCTCCAGTTTTGCTGAGTAAGTTTCGGCGTTGCGTACCGCCATCAATTACGAACGAAACGAATAGAATTTACAAGAAAATATTTTACTGACACATTAATATTCTATGGATTTAAATGGAAAACAAATTATTGTATTGAAACACATTTATAGAAAATGAATAAAAATTTGAACGCAGCGGGATTCGAACCCGCGCCTCTTATAAACCGTCGAACTGAAATATTTAATAAATACCATTCTCTCTCGAACACACAATTATTCGTAGAATAAGCTTTGAGTAGCAGAAATTTGTAAAAATCTCTCCACAGAGATGCTAGCATCAGAAATAAGTTAAAATAAGCGTATAAGAATTTCAACGTAGCCGGATGTAGAACAAATGGCTTAGCGGTCAGAGTGCTTAGAAGGTTTCCTCCGAGCGGAAATCGAACCCAGAATTAATCGCGTTTGCAATCAGACGCTGTTCCAATGCACCACGATTCACGATGGCCTCAATATCTAATATTTTTTTACTATAATAAAAATATTTAAAAAGTAATAAATAAAAAAACTAACCACATCTTGTATTAAGGAAGTAATTAATGACAATGATGACCAACTACACTTACAAGTTCATTTTTAACTGGGAACCTCAATATAAAAAGCAAGTGGGCGTTGTCAACAATCTAGTGCCCACTTTAGCAGCACCTGGTTATTATTTT
This sequence comes from Podotricha telesiphe, assembly GCA_038994665.1. Classification (NCBI taxonomy): domain Eukaryota; kingdom Metazoa; phylum Arthropoda; class Insecta; order Lepidoptera; family Nymphalidae; genus Podotricha; species Podotricha telesiphe. Next base: position 1,441,935 of record JAOYRR010000415.1, on the reverse strand, counting down.
TTTACAACGTCACAGTCGGTGGTCCGATGGCACTTCCTGTTTTCCCTTCCAGATGTACTAAGTCATGGATACTTTATGGAACTAGAAAACTGTAGCAAGTTTTACCAACACAGTTTAAAGCTTTTTTTATACATAAATGCTATGTATATCAAAAATTTGTTTCTCTTTTTATGGGACCCAATACGGACTGTATTGTGATATAGAAAAATCTTAAATATTATAAACAATCCCTTAAGTAATATTAGCACCAACAACCAATGCGTTTTATTTGACACGGTACACTATGCCACGAAGGCGTGATATAAATCACTATTACAAAAGTGCAATGTCATATCTTTACAATAAAAAAGATGTCTTCTTTCTACATGTGGATGTCCTTGATATATAAATTTTAAACGTTCTAGGTGTTTAATTGAGTAATTTTACTAACTGTCATTTTATTTCAATAAAAGAGAAATATTAAAGTCTGATATCAATACTGCCTTCCGAGCCGGTGGTAGTTTGCATTTAATATCTTTCAAAAAATTGGTTGAAAAATTACATATATAATAATAAATGACACAAAGAACATAGCGGCATTGTGAGTTAGAAACAAATGAATTGTAATGCGAATAAATTGTGTGTGCAGTAAATGGGTCCATCCTGTAAATATCCTACAGTCAGTCGCCATGGCCCTAATACTGGTCTATCAGTAATCACGATTGCAATCATAATCAATCTCTATTTGTCTGTACCGACATTAAGGTCTCTTGTCACTTTAAAACATGTTAACCGACTTGTTAATATACTAGAGACTGACACCGAATAAGAAGCTTTTCTTATATTTGTTGGTTCTTTAATATGTTTGTTTATAAAAGAAAAGTAGAAAAATCTGAGGGCCCGGAGCAAAGCATTTAAACTAGGTATCTACACTTGTTATTACATTTTTTTTCATCTTAACGCTTATCTGGGTTATCCATTGTCCGCTTTCCGCCCAAATTCGAGACATCACGCAGAGAGATGAAATGAAAATTAAAAAAAATCCCCAAATGGAAGTCACACCAACATACAAGCGTAGTCACATTGCGCCTCGATGACCTTGTTTTTACATAATTAATACATAAAATTGTCCTTTTATTACAAAAACATATAATATAATAAACGAAGAACAAAATATTGCAAGTAAAACTATCATTAGATAGACGCCTAAACTTTGGTCATTAATCTGACAGAAGAAAGTCTTCATCACACACAAAAACTTAACAGCGATAAAGAAACTTAGACGGTTTGTTACAAACATTTAACCTTTTTATTCACGCCCTGTCCTGTCCTCCCGAGCCTAAAATAAAACTAAACATGATATAAGGATAATAAAAACCACAACTTCACCGTTAAGAACGGTCAGCAGCGAAATACGACTATAGACAAAAATAGCTTATTTTCGATTTCAGTTGATATACTAGATATTTATTAAATATTTTCATAAAAAATTATATACAGTATACAGTCCGTATTGTAAGTGTGCATAATTTTTGAATGTATTTTTCTTTGCTATCTGTACATTTAATTGGTCAGGACCTATTAACGGGACGCGGGCACTGACTGGGCACAGTACACGATTCTTATTAGCATATTACGTAAACCGGCCACACTCGTTCACTTTTTAGGACTCTAAAACGATGTTTGCATTATGAAGTCGCTTTCTTTACAAATATATGGTTACTAATATATGGATGTACGACATGAACACATTTCGTATTTTCTAATAGTATTTTTTTTCAAAAACTTAGAAAAATTAATTAAGTCTGATATTTAATAATTTAATTAAAGTTCTCTAGTAGACAATTTAAATTTTCAAATTAATTATTATTTACTTTACTAATTTTGTAAAAAGTTGTAACAAAGGACTCAAAGTTCTCGTTTAATTTGTAAGATTTTAGCTTAAACTTTTATTTATATCAATACGTGAATGTACTATACAAATATATAATTTATAACTTCATACAAAATATTTAAAAATAAAAATTCACCATTATCATAATTTCACTCATTTCGATCTCGTCCTTATCTGAAATGCGCCCTAATTCTGTGGCGCCAGTTGCATGAATAATGGTGTAATACGCCTACAAAAGCTCGAGGTGACTTTATATAATTCAAGAGTCTAGGAATATTGTACTGTATAATAACAATATTTCTACTGCCTAACTTATTAAATATTTTAAAATATACTACTTGTTAAGATTATAGTAGTTTGTGTTTTGCTCTGAATTATATTAATTTTGATATAATACACTATTATTCATGTCCCGTACAAACAATTTATCAAGTCATTAACCATTCGTTACACTAATTATACATAACTCTCTTTTTCAACTTCACGCTTTTTCACGCATATTAGGGTAGTCAGAGAGAAACTAGTGCCAAGACACTCCATTCTTGACATTTCACCCGAAATCGAGACAATGCGCGTGGAGCGGCGGAACACAAAGCCACGCTTTGTCTTAGTTACTAAAGCGGACAAATGATAGTAACTTTAAATATAATCATTTCCTTGAGTGGAAATCAAACCCACAAGGAATCGCGCTTACAGTCCAGGCACTGTACCATAGCGCAATTTATAGCCTCCTTTAACTTTTAATAAATAAACAATTAAAGAAATCTCTACTAAACCCGTTGCATAAATAATGTTATCTTAAGTCATTTATGTCAATGCAAATCGTGACTAATGAGCATAATTTAAAAATGTAAAGGTTAATTTAACTTTCATCAGTTAAATTTAACAGAACATTGCTTACTAAGAAAGCTGGCCTAATTCCCAATACATGCACTTCGCTTGCACACATCGTGTAACAACGTAAAAAACAACCTGCGCAGGCGCCGAGACGCCACGCTTATTTATCTTCGACGGAATTCTGCGTAAATGCGTTACTGTGCCGTCAATCAAAGGTTAAAAGATTTATAATCAGCATCTTATAAACACTGTTGACTGAAGCAAAGTTGCTGGAAAAAAGAATATTTTATCAAATCGCTTGCATCTTGTGGAGAAAAAGGAATATTAATTAATCACTCTTTTATAGTTTCCGTATCTACAAAGACGGTTCAGTACAGTATAGTACAGTACCAGTTTCATATAGTACATCATAATAATTTAGAAACTTTTAGAGCTTTTGAACTTAATTAATATAAGCATCAGATATTTAGCTTTAGTATTAGTCATTATAACGGTAAGAAATCCCGAGACTTTTCTGATGCTCTTAAACATTTCAAGTCTAAAATACCTACCAAAATATACCAGTTAGTATAGTTTATGTAAATAACTAAAAATAATCGTTTCTTATTAAGATATAATTTTATCTGAGTACAAATGTATTTATAATACAAGTACCAAAGGCAAGTTAAATATAACCAATTTCTCATTTCGACGCGTACAGACGTCAAGAAGACCGTAGCCATTGCGTCATTCATTTAGTACTATTTGCATAACACTTAAAATATTCGTTTCTATATCAGTGTATTATGTTTAAAGAATTCAAAACCGCAATCAGGTCAAGCCCAAGGTTAAATAATCGATCTCTTATGGCACAATAGTTGAGTTGTAAGCTAGTAAAGGTAGAGTCGATTTTTATTCCCGACGAAAGTAAATTTCATTATATTTGTTTTGGCGGCTTAACGTTTTTATCTGCATAGTAGAGTAGGCAGAAAGGACACAGTGTCAGGTCATTTCGAATTCAAACATTGCGTGTGGAGTGGCAGAACTTAACGCCGCGTTGTTTGTTTGTAAATGAAAATAATTTATAAACAATCGTTCCCCTAAGGATTGAACTCAAAAACCATCACGCTTACAGTCAGGCACTGCCCCACTGCGCCACGATAGCCTCATTAACATAAATATATATCGATATTGAATTGTAATATTAAACACATCTTAGCTTTATGTAAGTTTCTTGTGGAAACGGTTGTTTATGCTAGTTTTGATATTTTAATATTATCATATTCAATTGAAAAGTCTACATTCGTCTTAATAAGATTACATTCATATATTCTCATTCAGGCCCATTCTACTGTCGATGTATATTATGTTTGTGTGACGTGTACTCATTATGAGAATTGCTCTCTTCCTCGATTTTAATGTGATAGACAAAACAAATACTGTACATACTTTTAATAATTTATTGTATATTTTTTTTTTTTTTTGCAGATTTACGCTTTCCTCACAGTGTCTGGGAACACTCCGTTCTCCCACTTTTAGCCCAAAATCAGAGACATTGCGTGTTAGAAGTGGCGGAACTCAACGCCGCGCTTTGTCTTGTCGTTAGCAATGAAAACAATTTAATTATCATGATCGAGGGAGGGAATCGAACCCACAACCAATCGTGTTTACAGTCAGACGCTCTTCCACTGCCCTGTCCCACTACCACGATAAAAAAAATCTTTATCGGGATACAATTGGGATATAAGACAAATACTATTGTACGTATGTCCAATGATTATTACTATATAATATTAATAATATTTTTTATAAGTCTGAGTATAAATACATGTCAATTATTAAATTTGCGCCATTAATGTGAAGTGAACCACTACACAAATGTAAAGTAACAGTAAGAATATTGTTGACCTACCCTACTACCACCCGCTCGCGGCTTCGCCTGCGTAAACTACGCGACTAACATATTTAGTTTTTTCACCCGCCCGCGTTCTCACTTAAATCACACATTTTGCTTAAATTTAAAATTTAAATGGTATAATTTTTTTATTCATGAACCGATTGCAATTAAATAAACACTAAATATTAAGGGAAGTTTACCAAAATACAATAAGCGAAACCGCATTTAAATCAGTTTAGCTGTTTCTGAGATTAGCGTGCACAAAAGAAAAGAAAATTTAAAAAAAGAACAGAAAAGAAAATTAAAAATCATCGTTTAGGATCCTATTATATTAATAAATGCCCCCAAAGATATTTCTTTTATATATATTTTCCATGTACAGACAGCGATCAGTTACATTTTTATTACATGTATAGAAGATAAGATAAGGACTCCCGTCTCTCTGACTACACCCGCTAGGATGTCAAAGCGTGAATGTAAAAAAATAAGTAAAGCTTATAACTCTGTCCAATAATATTTAAAATATAAAAATATGTTAGAAATATGAATTAGAAAAATATGAATTAGAAAATTATGAATTAGAATTAAGACCATTTGAATTTCCTACAGGACACAATTGTTTTATAAATTAAAATTGTAATTTTTATACTTGAAAAGAGCAACTGTCGAATTTATCGCCTGCTTTTCATAGCAGAACTGCCTCCCGAACCGTCGCGTTAGTAGCTTTATATTAATTTATTCGACGATACAAACTTACTTACTGGCAAGAGTCTATACAAACATTTTTTTTTTATTTGAACGATATACGAAAATATTGTCTTTGCCTACTTCGCAAAATGCGGAAGACTTGTGAAGATAGAAAAAAGGAAATGAATGAACTGATATTGTATTTTTCCAAGGACTCATTAGTCAAATGTTAATGATATGCTAACTGGAATGTTAAAATTACACGATAACCAAGCTTCTCATCGTTTAGCTCCGTAACTATAAATAGATAACTATTTCGTTTACCATATATACATATGTTCTTATGAGTAAGCATAGTAAAGGAACATTATACAATATTGTTATATTAATCATGTTATGGCTACCGTGGGGCAATGCGATAGCGTCTGACTACGCGATGGTTGTGGGTTCGATTCCCACCCGGGAGCATGATAACATTAAAATTATTTTCATGGTCTGCAAATTTTTATTCTCTGATGAGAAGAATGTTGAGTTCCACCACTCAACGCGCAATGACTGGACTGTTTGACACTAGGTCCTGCTATTCGGGTAAAAGAGTGAAGCTAAAAAAAAGAAAATTTTCTGAATACCAAAAATTGAATACATAATATGCATTGAAATTTTAATAATTTCCTTTAAACAAAAACAAAATGACAACAACCTTAGGAACCATCAAATGGCTCTCTTCTAAGTAGTGTTTTTGCACCAGTCTACGTAGAACTGGTCGAATATGATAAGGCTAGAATAGTGCAATTTATCGAATGAATTTTGACGATCAAAGTATTTCTTTTAAACTAAAATTTATCATTCACTTAGTTTTCATAAAGGAAGAGGCAATAGGTTTTTTTAAAATAAAAAGTACATTTGAATTGAAATATAAGCTTAGGACTACAGTTCTAATTTAAAAAGTTCCGCCTAGCGGTACACAGCATGGGAGCGAGCATGCATTCCACTCAATTGTTACTAATTGTCGTAATCAAGCAATTGTTAGTAGTATTATATAGCTGGTATTAGCGGGAACTTTATCTATTTATTTATAAAAACACTAATTTGTAAAAAATAGATTTTTAAACAAGGGCTATAGGCCTTTTTGAAAGTAAGACGATGCATGTTGAATTGTGGCAAACTAAACGATGCACCTTGCCTGTCTATAAATTTAGAAAGGGTTCTTTTATCTTATATAATTAAATACACAATCATCGAAAAGAATCGCTAATCTCGTCTCAAATTAGGACAGTATATTATATTTCTTTAAAGACTAAAGTAGTTTAAATATTTTTTTACTCCTTTTTTTGCGAAGCTTTATAGGTATATTTTAAAAGAATAAAATATTTTATAGGTATATTATAAAAACATTGAGAAAATAAAAATTTCAATCAAATTAAGTGACTACTTAAATGATATTAAAACAACGAGGCGTGACGAATGTAATTACCTTATAATTCTCATAATAGTTCCCGTGACACAAAACGTGAAGGTCACGGATGATATCACATACTAAGAAATGACAGTGTTGGAAATACTTTGAAGACTAATTTCTATACTAATTTAGTACAATATTTTAGGATTTTTACAAGAAAACAACAGTTTTGCACTTTTCTTGTGAGAACCTAGTCAAGGCATAGCATAAGCGGTGAAATGAAAAAAAATAAATGAATTCTACCCTCTAAGTGGAGATTGAACTCGTGACCATCGTGTACAGTTAGACCCACTACAGTCCCACTGCGCCACGAGGGCTTCCAATTCAGGTTTTTTCCTCATAACAAATTACTTAAGAAGCAAAAAATAAATAAACTTAACACTCCTACTTGATACAGATTTCTTAAAAACATTAGATGTGTTAAATTTAGACTCTTTAATATTAAGATAAAAAATATTTTTTTCTACTAAGGTAAGGTAATTCGAAACATAACGAAATTGTATTACAATACTATATATATATATATATACATATATATATATATATATATATAGTTTCAACAATTCACAGTATACAGTTTATTGAATGCCCAACGGCAGATTAAACTTGCAGAGATAATAAGATGCAAGGTCAGACTGCTCCAGAATAATAAACACAACATAATATAAACTAACTTCTTTCCCATGCGCTGCTAAATCGAGAATATAGATAATGTAAATACGTATCAAATGCGTGTGCTATAAGGAAACAATATTTAAATAAAAATATAACTGATATCTTATAACAATATGTAATGGTGTCGTCGTCATAGCAGTGTGTGTATAGACTTGGATAGTGGGTACTTTTGATTAGTCCAGAGGTATTTGTACCCACTATTCAAGGCAGCGCATATTATCCTTAAATGAGAGGAAAAGCGAGTGCTCCAAAACATATCCTTATTTTCGTTTTGCCTATTACTAAAGTATGTTAGAAATATATCATCATCAAAAGTTATAATGATAAATTTTCCAATGTAAGTCGGTATAAACGATATGAATCATATGAATAAGAGCGTAATTCCCATTGTTTTATTCGAAGAAATGTGCCAAACCCTTATGGTAATGATATGTGAAGTCTACATACAAATGTCAACATTCACGTATATATATATTTCTTTATAATTTCAAATGTATTGTTTAAATTGCTTACTTTATTCTAGACGATACTCGTGCAGCTGTAAATAACTATGGTTGTTTGTAGGGATATTATTATTATTTATTTTAACATAAATTTAATATTTTGTATATGTGTTTTAAGAAAGAATCTAGTGTTAAGTCACTCTCCGTCCATTTACAAAGCATTGAGCAAACCTATAGAATTCAAGGCATTACCTGTTAAGCAGAGCAAATCAACGCCGTGGTTTTAGCCATGCTGGAACGAATGAATTTAATTAATAGAATTTCTTAGTGGGAATCGAAGCCGGCAGCAAACTTGTTTACAGTCAAACGCTGTCCCACTGAGCCACGATGGCTTCTAATATAAATTTCCCTAGTTTTGAATACCTAAGTATCACGATCGTTCATTATACATGAAGCAATATAGGCAATTTAAATAGATATATTATAATAACAATATAGAACTACATATGTATGTAGAAACCAGCGTTTTGATATTAACCAATATCCTCATATTCTTTTTGTCTTCGGATGTTTGTTTGCTACCTGGCAGTTAGCGTCCGCTGGCGTAACTGATAACGTTGCTCCGTTCATAGGAAACTTTGTAAATATATGACGGTATATGTTGAGAAATTTACGATTTGCGCTATATTGCGGCATGGATGTATTGTAGGTTTATTGCTCGTGATATATATATATATATATATATTGCTTTCATATTGTGCTTCTTGATGAATGTTTTATTCTATTCTAGGAAACACTTGTAAGAGAATGTAGTGGCAAAAGTCTTAGGGCTTACTTAAGTCTTCTTCAAAGTGAGAGTGAGATTGGTCGTTCTTGTGGATTAGTTGCAACGGTTTGAGATTTTTTGTGAATTTGCAGTTTCATGTTAAATATTGAAGGCAATATAATTATAATTATATTTATAAATTAAATTATCATTTCAATATTAAAAGGATGCATGCCACGCAGCAAAATCTCTAAAATTGATGAAAATTTCTAAACCATATTTTTTTTATCTACCAATGTGTATAACAAATTGAACCTTGCTTGCCTTTCTTGCTTTAAAACGAACATAAAAAAACAGCTTGACGCTTTGTACCTCATAGCAGGGTCGCCAGAAAGAACCTAGTGTTATGATACTTCGTTCTCCATCGACATCGACATTGCACGACGTCACGTGTCGAGTGGCGCAACTCAAAGATATAATCATTCCCCGAGTGAGAATCGAACCCAGAACGCGTTTACATTCAGACGCTGTCTCATAACCCATACATTGGAACTTGCAACCAATTTCACAGATAATTTCTCGATTTCGTTCGTGGATATTAAATACTTTAATAGTTTAACGAAACATCGTTGACAGAGAAAAGTGAAACAGACTATATCATTATATTTACATAAGTAATGTAAGCAAAATAAAGCGTATTTACGTGAGATCAATATATAGTCTGTTATCACGTTTCGTAACAAACTCTCCCTGCTACTTTACTCACGATCTGCTGCACAATTCACAGTCATTTGAAATCACGATCTCGAATAAAAATCACGACTTAAAAATTGTACCATTTAAAGATTATTAATTAAACTTTCATTTGACGACGTTTTTTTTTATTAATATTTTATTACGTAAAGAATACGTAAAGTACGATATTGTCCCTCACAACTTTGCTTGTGAATTGAAAAAGACATATTTAGAAAACGTATAAAAATTTGAACGCAGCGGGATTTGAACCCGCGCCTCTTGTTCGGTTTTCAAGCCTCGGGAACGGTTTTCAAGAGATGCGGGTTCAAATCCTGCTGCGTTCAAATTTTTATACGTTTTCTAAATATGTATTTCTCAATTTCCTTAGTGTGCTAATAAAAAAAAATGTTAAACAATTTTGCTTGTAGGACTACTTTAAGTATGAAAAGGGTATTTTTAAGTATGAAAAGGGTTTCATAATTTCAACTAAAAGTAGCATAATTTTTCATAAAATTCGAATTTCAAGAAAAGCTCTCTTAATGCTTGCCCTAAAGAGTGCAAAGAAAGCTCGGAATAGGGGCCTCTTTAAATTACGCACCAGGCCTCGCCTCCACTGTCCGAGTCACTATCTCTATCTAACAAAAATACTACTAGGTTCTTTTTTTCAAAGACCAATAGTTTGTTTTTAAAGATAAATAATAAATTAAGCATATTTGTATATATAAACTATTCGAATTTATAACATTATAGCCGCTTTTAAAAGATAAATGCACATTTCAAACGACTGTATAGTCTTGAATATAATACAATAGTGGACGAACACATTATTCTAAATACATAATGCTCTTTAAGCGTCTACTTAAAAATGCTGGTTCCAGCAAACAATGAGAGCATTTAAATACTACCAGATGTGACAGTATTAAGAATGTGCAGTGTAATGACTAGTAGATATTGTATGTAATATGTGCGTTAGTTTATGTCGCCGTGATAAAGTTAGAATTTCCTTGGCACGCTATTATTATGGATTTAATACCTATTCATTCGAATAGTTATATGAGAAATATATTATTACAATACAGATTTCACCACTATGGCAAGAAAAAACGCGACGTTGAGCTCTGTCACTCAACACGCCTCGTCGATTTCGAGCAGAAACTGGAGGGCGGAGTGCCTTGACACAAGTTTATCTCTGCTTACACTGCAATGCAGAAATAAGCGTGAAGCTGTCACATATAATATAAATACAGAAAAACCATTTAATACGATTTCCCAGCCAAACGCTTGTCTTGAGCAAGAAAATTTCATAAGCGGAAATGAGAAAATAAAACGTTTAATATAGTAATTTCGTGTAGATATTGATGTACACATTTATAAAGTTATTAGAAAATTTATATATTTGTAAATATATAAATATTATACTTTAAGCTTGACTAGGTGTTCTGGATTCTGAAATTCAACACCTATTGTCAGTGATCGTGGCGGAAGGGGGTTCAATGGTTTATAAGGTTATGGCTTAAGCCGCAAAGTGTGGGAGATACGATGGTATAAATAAATAGCTATCTATAATATAAACAACTAAGTTATTAACCTGAAAGTATTGAAGACTTCAAGATAAGAAACAGGATATTCCATGAACTAAAAAAATATTTAAATGTTAAATAAAGTAACTAGTTTACTAAAGAAATTTCCATATTATTACTATTATAGTTTATAACCAAGGAAGTCCTACGTTCAAATCTAGACCGATGAATATAACAGCCTGAAAACGACAAAGCTCATTTTAATTTTCAACTTTGAATATTATTGTGAGGACATCGTGGCGCAGCGGAAAAGTTTCTGAGTCTAAACGCGATTGGTTATGGGTCCGATGCCCAAAACGGGGCAATGAATTTAAATATATTTCAATATCTCCGCCTACCTGCAGATCTGGTACCTAAGACAAACCGCGGAGTTGAGTTTCGCCACCTGTCACTAGGTCCTCTCTGACTATCCCTGATATATAAGAATATTACGGTGCAAGTATATATAACTATACAATGTATTAAAAGCTACTGGGTCATCTCTCTTTTAAATGACGAAGATGAACGTAATTTTCTTTGTAACTGCCAATTACTTTGTAAACATAAGAGACCAATTGTAGTCTAAATATATAAGGAGAAACAGTGACTAATTCATAATTACGTATATAAACCACAGCCACTGTGCAACGGAACAAAAAGATTTTTAAAGTTCAACTCACTCAAAAGCCATATACATGTTGCAAAATTGCATTGCAATTATTGAGATATCCTTGATGTCGATAAGAGAGCTATATTGAATACTTTGTTGTTTTCAGCCATGTAATAATAAGTATCGAAAATATTCATAAGCAATAATTTTGTGTGGAAATTCCCATTTTTCCCTATACGTTAGAAAATTGTGAAACTCGTCTCTTAGTGCTTCTCCACACTCCTTAGAACCTTACAAGCCAAATTTCTTTCTACACATAGTAATTATGGCTGTGCGTTGTCTGTCAGTCACTCAGTTAATTAGAAGAATATATAGTAGTTAGATTATTATAAAAATATCTCTCCGTATAACATTTTCCGACATCAACCGTATAGAATTTTCATAAAAAGGAATCTTAAATTTGTTTTCTCACATATAAATATAATTTTTAAAAATATAAGAAAATAAAGGAGCTTCACGTGTTTTTTAAATGTTATTCATACTTAGGAAATTAAAAAACATTTTTAGAAAACGCATAAAAAATTTATGCAACGGGGTCCGAACTCGCGCCTCTTGGAAACGGAAACCGTCAACCGCTCTGCCGATAAGCCATGCGTTCTACATCAGGCTATGTCAACATTCTTATACACTTATTACAACTTATTTTTGGTGTTAACATCTCTGTAGATGCTTCTTTACGCATAACAGGGTCAGTCATAGTCAGAGAGAACCCAGTGTCAAGACACTCTGTTCTCCACTAATAATAATAAATAATTTATTTATTGACCAACAATAAATCAAGCATTATCGCAATATCATATCCATGTAGGTACTGTACCGAGTGCATTAAATGTTAAAGATCATAGCTCAATCAATAAATGACTTATATAACTAACTTATTAACTTGTCAGCTTCGTAGGAAACATGAGAAACTCCTTGCATCATTTAATGTCTCCCAATACAAGATTTCCTAATTAAGATTTTTATTGATAAATTGATATGGTAATTTTAGCGCATGCCTCATTATTGCAATGTACTACTGTATTGCAATACGATAGCAGATAATATTCTTTTTCAATTATGCTCATGTTACATAAATGAGTGTGAACAAAAATGCTTGCTGCATTCTTTCTGGTACCTTTCTTTATACTATTTAACGTTTTAATTTTATATAATTTGTCATATAGATTAATTAGAGAGTAATATATTGATATACGAGTACTGTTATAATTTGCGAATGATGTGTTCTCTTATAATTAGTTGTACACAGTTACTAAGTACAGTAAGAAAATATGTTAATGTGAAATATGTATAACCGTTGGAGATCCGCATAAATAAATAAATAAATAGTACATACGACCTGAAAGTGGAGAACGGAGTGTATTGACAATGGTTTCTCTCTGACCACCCTGCTATGCGGGAAAAAGCGAAGTGAAGCTGAAGGAGAAGAATATATACATATTAATGCATTTATTGAGCTTCACGCTTTTTTCGTTCAAGACACTCCACTCTCCACTTTACCCCTGCATCCGAGACATTTCTTGATAAGTGGGACTTAACGCCACGCGTTTATCTTGTCACCAGAGCAGAGAAAAGAAAATAATATAAGTATAATAATTTTAAATTGCACGGAATGAATTTTGTTATATATATATATATATATATATATATATTATAATTTAATTATTTTACATTTTTTTTTGTCTTAACGCATTAATACGCCTTGCCTTTGCTTTGCATTTTGTTTTACCTAACTGGTAAGATATTTATAAAATATAATAACCGCTTTTTACTAACTGCACGTTTATGTATAATACAGTTATACGTTTCATATACAAAAATAAAATAAAAACAATTTTATCTGTCTGTGTGCCTGCCAGTCTGTCTTTTTGTTCCGACTAATCCCGGGAGTGGCTAAACCGATTTTGACAGGTCTTTTACTGGCAGATAGCTGATGTCATAATGAGTAAGTTACTTTTATTATAGACTTCCAAGCGGACGAATTGGCGGGTACATCTATCATCAGTAGTATATATTTTTTTTATTTAAATTCAAATATCGTCACAATAACGGCAGTTTTAATTTCTATTCTAAATATAAACGCACATTATCTATATAAATAAAAGCTGCAACTGCTTTTTGTTTGTTTCTACAATAGAAGATAATAGAAGTATATAAAGTTAATAATTGATAGCCTGTCAATACAGAACCTACCAAGTCTTTATAAAATAAATTAAACATCGCCATCCGGTGCATCTTATCTGCCGGAAACCCTTCAAAATTCATAAGAAACAAGATTTCAAAAAATAATGTCTATTTTTTGAAGTCTTATTATGAAAACAAGAAATATTTTACTAACAAAAAACAAAACAAAAGCTGGTAAATAATGATTAAGATTTTTTTTTTTATAATTTATGTTGTATTTATGCGAAGCGAAATGCGAGAGAAAACCTTGGACACTTCTTTATGAATGTGGACAGAGTTACAGCTTCACTTTACTTTGTTCGGCATAGCCGGTAGTTAGAGAGCCTAGTGTAAATATACTTCAATATCCACTATCCGCTCGAGATTGAAACATTGCGTTTTGAAATCAACACTGAGCTTTATCTTAGTTACCAGAGTGCAGAATGGAAAATCATTTAAATATATACATTCCCACGAGTGGGAATCGAACCTACAATCGTCGCCTTAACAGTCAGACGCTGTCCCAATGCGCTAATTGGCCTCAAAGAAAGGTGGATAACGGTATGCAATTTAGAATAGCTAAAAGTTTATGTAGCGAAAAGTGCAGAAATTCAATATTTAAGATAATAAACTAAGAACAAAAAATATTTTTATATGCACACGTCACGTCCAAATAAGAAAAATATTTACACGACTAAATAAGAAAAAAATTTACAAATGTAAAAAATATAGAAACGAAGCGGAAATTTGTATTTGTATACTTGGCGACGGTGGAGCGCTTATACTTATTCCAACAGGCGCGGGTTCAAATACTAATACGTTCAAAAGTAGTGATAAGGCTGCCCAATCACTTATATTGTAGATTAATGTAAATAGGCATTTCTTGTGCATAAAGTATTATTATCGCTGTTATTTTTAAACATTTCTAAATATATGTATAGTATGTTGTATCTTATAATAACATCATAGAATTTAGTGGCAGAGCTTTATATCAGTTAAATGAGTGTTTTTATATCTTTACAGAAAAACGAACTTAAAACCCGCGTTTAGGAGAATCCTCAAAGATACCTCAGGGAAATATAGGGAGCTTCTTTAACATAATTTTCCATGTAACTTGTACGATGATGACCGGTCACTGCCTGCGAGGGTCAAGCAAATATTTGCTACCACAATACTATCACTGCCTAAGATAATAATGATTCATCAGTTGAATACGTGTGTATTACAAAAATGTTTTTTATCCAAATAAAACCGCGTATTTCAAAGAATTATAGCAGAATTAGCTTACTTACGTATTATACAATTATAGAATAGGTTTCTATTTTTTTAAATATTTACTGTATACATATTGAAATTAGTATGAAAATTATGTTGAAATAAGTATTAAATAAATTAGTATGCTATGATGGAGAACAAAATGTCAGCTCAAAAATCAATACGGCGCCAATAATTAATTTTATGTCAAATTTGTGATAAGGATAATTTTTTAATATAAAAGACAATTTGAAGTTTCAAGTATCAAAAGTTGTTGAAAGCCGTTTAATTTTTTTCATACCTTGTGTCAAGCGTTATAATGATTATGCGAAGAAAAGACGGATTAATGTCACTCCGTTGTAAGTTTTAATTTAGGATTAATACAGCACAACAAGCAGTGACTGTTAGCAGCAAAATTAAAACAATAACATATTTTTGTAAAATATTTAGTATACTAGTATTCAAAATATAAAAAAAGTAAATAGGGAGATTTTACTGATTTGATTCAATAAACCTTATGTATATAATATTATTATGTAGATAAAAAACTTATCACACAATGAGATAAGCTATTAGCGATGATATAAAAAATGCACACTGATTATTACGAAAACAAGTTATTGATGAACGATAATAAATATATTAACATGAACAGTGGTAATTGGTTGTCAATGTCAAAAAAATTACAATTGACACGTCTCTCTGGTTATATAGATACTAAATTCTTATAAATAATAATTAAATACTTTTTAATCTACTTAGGTACAAAATTAAATAAATCCATGGATTACCCTTAGGAATGTAAAGCACTATCACTCTTATCTATACAATATGTTGGTCTAACGACTACCAATTTCGATAAGGAGTAACTTCGGAACGCTATATATAATTCACTTATTGATAACACGAGTAAAACATTAAAGGATATTTCTCAAAGATCAATATTAAACCCGATCTACGCACGGCATCGATCGATGCGCGAGAGCAACTGACGGAGGAAATCATTGGGCCATGCGCCGGCGCACGTATAAGGCGACCAATTTCAAAAGTTTACAGTTTTTATGGATATTAGTAACGAATGCATGTCTGTTAATTCGGCAAGATTCGACTCTGTTTATTCACCGTGTAACCAGTGTATTTTTAGTAAATACAGGGGCAGGTAACGTCTTCTAGGGCCAAGGGCTTCCATTATAATATACAAAAAACTATTGTAAGAACTTTAAACAGTATTGAAAAAGTTTTATTTTGGAACAGTAATTTGAAATGTTATCCAAATGTCGTTATCTGTTATTTTGTTTATAACATAAAAGTTGAATATAATAACTTAATATTTAGTTGTCATTAGTGCATTTTGTTTTTCCTTATAAAATAATTACACATGAGAAAAATATAAAAATGAAATGTTGATAAACATACATTAAATATACAGAATTATATGACTATATGGAAAATATGTATAGTATGATAAATATAAATCTAAACCTTTGATAAACAAACCACGGAGGATTCAGCCACGCAACATGCCATTTTTGTAAACAGATAAAAAATAAAAGGGGAGGAGGGGGGGTGGCGATATCACTAGATTACATTCAGAGAACGTGTGGTATTCGTCCTATTAAATTGTCAAGGGCAGAAATGTTATAGAGTATTGATTAATGTTATAAAACGTGATAAATAAATTATGTATTTGTTTATCACTTTCACTTTCCGTCTGAAATCGAGAAATTGGATCTTGAGTGGATTTACTCCGCTCGAGGATGGAAGCCGCGAACCCAGAACGCATTTGCAGACACATGCTGTGCCACTGCGCTACAATAGACTGAACTGACAAACATATATAAAACAACAACAAACAAATTAAATATAACAAATTAAAATGTGAAAAGACAATCTCGATAGAAGAAGACCATTATAAAATCACTATATATATCATAATTCAAATGATTTTATCAAGTTTTGATGTCTTTTTATCACATTGTGTCACTTAATTAATCCATTACAATAATTACGCACATTAAATATAAATTACTACGGACTTGGGTCAATGTTTTGTTTCTATTGGCAAGTTGATCTCCTTGAGATGGTGTTCTATCGAGCAATTTCATAAATATTATATAGTTGTCGTAAAAATCACGATATTTCGTATGGCCTCTATCAGAATAGTTTATTTGCAACATAGTAAATTAACATTGATAGGTTGGGTAAAACTTAATTGCCAATAAACATTTTTAATTAGGGATAACGGACCGAAATCGGACGATAAATCAAATAAAAGTCGATTAATCCCTTTCTTGTTATGATTTCGATCCAATTTATTAAAAATTAAAATGTCGTTTTGGCCATTAGTTACTCCGTAGATTTAATATTTACATATCGATTATTTTATATCTATATAAAAAACTTTTGATATTGGGTAACTTATTTTTTTTATAAATATGGCCACATAGCTCCTATAAACTTCTCTTAAGTCTTATTTAAACCAACTCATGTCCATATTAAAGCAAAATCATCATTTATAAAATAACCAAACTATAATAGTCATATATATATTAAAGTTTTTACGCCACTTGGCGCAAAATAATCGTCACTTGATGTCAATCAAATACAACCATTGTGAGACATAAGTATTTAGGTGCCGATTATAACGAAAAACTTACTGAATTAAATTGTAATGAATTATTTTGAAATTGTGTCGATGTAAATGAAATGACTGAAATTTTCTACAAAGAGATACGTAAAGTGATTGAAGATTATATACTAAAAAAAAATAACAGGAAAACATCCTGTCTGGTACTCTAACAACCTAATTAGGAGACTAGCTGAAAAAAATATATATAAAATACGTTTTAAAAAATATAAAAACCCTTTCGATGAAATTGAATTTATATTGCTTCGAAAGAGATGTGAGTTTCTTAAAAGACTGGATTACAAAAATTACATTGATATAGTGGAGAGTAATATGTGTCTGATTCTAAGTATTTTTACTCATTTTTAAAAGAAAAACGGCGTAGTAAATGTGACTATCCTGCCATTATGACACTAAAAGATTCTACATTTACCGATGGATTGGTAATAAATTTGCTAGTTACTTCTCTAGTATATATACTCCAGATATATACTCCAGATATATGACAGAAAGCTTGTTTGCAGGAAATTTATATTACAGAAGCTGAATTGATAAGTAAATTACTTAACTTAAAATCAAGTTTATGAATCCTTGATTTGCCAATCACTTAATTGGCATATGAAATCTATGAGTAACCAGGAGCAGCATGGTTTTATTAACAAAAGGTCAACCATTTCAAACTTGCCCTCATTTGTTGATAATTTGTCAGAGTCGTTAGACAAAGATGATCAAATTGAATGTATATACACAGATTTTGCGAAGTCCTTTGATGTTGTCAACCATTCAATTCTAATACAAAAACTTCAGAGTTATGGTATCTATGGAAAACTCACTGATTGATTTAAATCTTACTTGATGAATCGAGAAACGAACGTCTCTATTGGAGGATATCAATCTCATATATTTATTGCAACATCAGGAGTACCGCAGGGATCTCACCTTGGGGCTATTATATTTGGATTTTTTATCAACGACATAGCAAAATGTTTTAAGTATTGCTGTTTCCATCTCTACGCAGATGATCTGAAATTTTATAAGAAGACAAATAACATAAGTGTCAGTCACAGGCTGAACTAGTATTGCTTGCCGGTGAGTCCCAAATTACCGTCCGTTTCTGCAAGGGCCTGCACACGGGCGGTCTGCGCAAAGGTAATTCCCAGCGTCACAAAAAAAAAAAGTATTGTTTTCTTATTACAACTTATATTTGTTGTTGTTAGCGTATAAGAATTTCAACGTAGCTGGATGTAGAACGCATAGTTTAGCGGTCAGAGCACTTTTTTATACGTTTTCTGAATATGTCTTTATCCGCACACTTAGGTAATTCCTAAGTGTGCGTATAACACTTTAAAAAATGTTAAAAATAGTTTTGTTTAATTCAATGGTAAGAAGCGAACTTGAGTACTTTGCTATTATATGGGATCCATTTTATCAAATACATAATGACAGAATAGGAAGAGTACAAATAAAAATTCTTAAGTTTTTAAGTTGTAGAGACAACAAGGCAAAAGAAAATTATAATTACAAGGACATGCTTAGATTTTAAAAAACGCTTTCCATGCTAGATGTTCGTTTTTTGTATAAACTTATAAATGGGGGAATAGATTGCAATTATCTACTTACAAAAATTATGTGTGCTATACCGAGACAAAACGCTAGGCACTTTTCGAATTAGAATAGTTAAATCTAATTTAGGAGTTACTGCCCCTTTAAACAGAGCTGTCAGATCCTATAAATTAGAACCTATAACATAGGGAAAAAGCTTTAAGGTAATATAATGCTTTACAGGATCCAATTTAAACAATATACACTATTACGTTTCGCATTCAACACGCAATGTGTATGAAAAAATGAAAAAGAAGAAACATTTCTAGGTTAATCCCACATGGATTTCAACTTATTAGATATTTAATTTTACGCATAAATTTTTTGTATTTAAGCATATATTATATGGAAATGGAAAATTTGTAAGCGTTGGACAAGAAGAAATGGTTATAACCATTCAGAGGCTTATCTAGTTTACTGTCTGAAACGACTATCGTTGATGTTAGATAAACATCCGGTACCGGATTGAGGAGCCATAAATGCACATCCATCGTACTGTGGTGAATGTTGCAAAACCTAACCAAAGTGTTGGTGATATAATATGATCATAATTTTCTAAGTATATAGATTTAAATAATGAAAAACAGTTATCGGTAAAAAGTTTTCGGTTAATTACAAAAAAATCAATTCTAAGGTAACATATTAGTGATAATTAAGAAACTATTTTAAGTAGACATTCTAGCTGATAACAAAAGTGACATAAACCTCAAGCTATGATAGTATAGTATTATATACATTTTGCTTATTGCTTTTCTAAAAAACACCTGCGCTTTTGCCATCTATTTACTTATTTCTTGAAAGATTTGATTAATATTTTATCAAATATCGATATATATATATATTTTATGACTTTAAATAATCTGGATCAATCATATAGAGCGAAGCGTCAATAGTTCTATTTTGGGCAAGGATCAATAGCACGGAATGTACGTAATGTAGTGTCCGAGCTAAACGTGTCAAAGTAATTGACCTATGTTACATGAAATATTCATAGAAGCTTCGTCTTGTCCTCGCGTATATACAATTATTTTAAACATTAGGATTTTTAAACGCTTTTAACTTAAAAAAAAAACAATTTATGGCTTATATATTATATATAAATTTTATGATAAAACTAGTTGTCCCCGTGACTTCATCCGCTTGGAATTCTAATAATAGTGTAAATCTCTAAATATGGTGTAAGTTACTCCTTATTACATCAGCTATATGCTATTCCGTATAAAGGCCCTTCAAAATTGGTCCAGCCATTCCACAGATTAGCCGGAACAAACAGACAGACCGACAAAAATTGAAAAAAAAATGACAATTTTGTATAATTTACAGGGTATACATACATATAAGTTTAGTAAAAAGTGTTTATTTTATTGTCACAAACAGACACAGAATTTATTTATTTGTGTATATATCAGTGACGTAGCCAAAGGCCGCACTTTGTCTTTCTAACAGGGAATACATGTCTAAATATAAAATAAAAGTGGAATACTTACACTTGACACGAACACTTACACTAATATAATAATTAATAACGTAGTCATTATTGTTATAAATATGTATAATATTGTACTGTCACATATCAGTTAACTAGATGTTCTAGAAAAAGAAAAAAACACTAATTAAACTTTACTATAAAATCGGTTCTCGCCCAAACAAGGACAAGCTGTGCAATAAATTATAATTGGCATTTCTCAGTTTAAAAATAAACTTTTCCAATCAATCACTTTCGACTTAGTGTGATAAATGACATGATATTCTAAAGCAATACATAAACAATTAATTAAGGTTAATCGAACGCACAGTGTTAATAGGTGTGTTGAGGTCAACTGTTGTTAGCAATTGAAAAAGCGTAATTTGCTTCTACTTATGAAACAACTTTTTAGAGCTACTTTTCCTGCATAGGATTGTCAGAGAAAACCTAGTGTAGTAGTAGTAGAATAGATATTGCGCGTGAAGAGGTGGAACTCGACACCGTGCGTTGCCTTGTTAGAGTTGGGACATGAAAATAATATAAATATGATCGAACCTTCGCATATTTAAAATTAGAAATTAAGTTTAAAATTTTTATTATGATTTAGTGCATATTGCCCGCAACTTCGCCTGCATAAATCACACACGAGCACTTTCACCATTTGGAAAGGAATTTCGGGAAATCTTCTCTTAATGCTGCTTTACTCTCCACGTGAAACTTACATGAATATCAGCTTTCTACATTGTGCGTTGTCTGTCAGTCAGTAACGAAAGTTTTTGTATATATATAGATTAAAACGGTTTTTCATATTTTTTTTGTTTTAATATCTAATTAACGCCTGTATACTATCGCCATGATGGTTTACGCCTAGATTTAAATTTTGCTTTAAGGATGTTTATATTTAAAACATTTTCTTACCCTTGTTTAGTCAAACAATGCGTGACGTTACGTTGCATCCACCTGGCCATGCGATCTCTTTCGTATGGACAGAAAGTGGAATGGAGGGAGACCCTCTTAAACATTATTCGGTAAGTTATCAATAGTTTTTTTATCCTTTATGGAATGATTTATTTTGCACAAATGCTGTGTAAAATGAAATATATATCAAAGCTTTTATATTTTTACACAAGAAACCCTTCTTATCTTAATTTCAAAAGTAGTTTCAAGTTCCCCGTACTTCAATAGGTAGGTAGGTAGAACCATAAACCAAAAGCAAAGAAAAGCAAAGGTATATGTAAATATTAAATATTATTCTTAAACTCAAAGACATTGTTAGTCATTAGATGCTGTCTTTTTGTGATACGGGCTGGTAATTTTGGCGTCAAATACTGCCGGCGACGGCGCCAGTGCCGGTGCGTCAACCATATGACAATGAGGCCGTCTAGCTTTTACTTTAAATTAATAAGAGAATATATGACGTCTGACTTTTGCACTAACGTATTAAGAAATTAAATTACTTTTTCATCCAAAATAGTAAACTACATTTGTATTTAAATGTTTTTTTTTTGGTCTTAATTATACACTACTTAAGGTAGGTTCAGTTGATAAATTTTTTTTTTGCTCAAACTAATGGAGCGTTTTAAGAATTCCGTTCTTCATTGTATATGAAGGTCTATTTGTATTCGCACAGTTTCACGTTTTCCCAATTAGTTGTAAACAAACGAGCTGGTATTAAGATATAAATGTGTTCAATTATTGTAATTACGTAATATTTTAAGCTAATATAATATAATGAGTGTAGTCCGGAACTTCTTTTCCGTGGACAAAAAATGGAAATTTTTAGTCAAGCAAAATATTTATTTTTGCATTGGTTGATTACTAGATATGCACGCAATTTGTTTACATATCACTTTAACATATAGCATGTAATATTTTGAACATTGCGCGTGCAGAAATTGCAGTGCAGTGCATTAATGAAATACTAATAAACTAGTAGTACCCTCAAATATATATTTTTAAAATTAGAACCCAAAAAATATCAGAAAATATCAAAACTATATCGTATCGATCTTAACTTCTTTCAAAAAATACTATAAAAATCACGAAACTTAACGATATGTATCTAACCAGAGAAAACAAAAACAATGTTTAGAATTAAAGCGGAGAGTGGTGTCTTGACACTAGGTTCTCTGTGACTACTCTGACATGCGGGAAAATGTACAATTACAATAAAATAAATGTGAAAAGAAACACTGTAAGAATCTGAATTACTTTAAGTAGTAATCAAACCTACAACTCTCATATATTATCATCGCTGCAATGCCGCCTTGAAATGAATAATATTTATATTTCATTTATTATACTAAAGTTACGCAAGTCAATTTACACTGTAATATAAAACTTAATTTAATGTACATTATTAAATCTATATAATAATTAATTAATTAGCTGAACGATAAAACACATATTTAATGTTTGAAAGCAAAGTGGAAAGTTTATATTGCAAATTAAATGAACTTATTTATGATTGTTTACTTCGCCAATTAATAAGCAACAGATTTACGTCCGTTTTGAAATCGATTATTTCGTGCTGGTACAATAAATAATACTAGCGTCCCCGTTGACGCATACAACGTTTATATCACTTTAAACAAAAGTATATGCCAAACAATATACTTTGTAATATTTATTTTATTAACTAAATTTATTTCTAATGTATTTTAATTGAAGATGTTGGCTTTCTGCACTTCTGCTGCATATATAATTTAACTAAGTTAAATTTCATGCTCCTCTGTACGCATAAACTCCCGTTCCGTCCCATGGAACTCCCGTCCTCAGGGAAAGACCAGACGATTGTACATTATTTATATTAACCTTCTGGATTCTTTGATTTAATTACGAGGCAATAATATCAAGGGCAGCTACCTGTATATACCATAATGATATAATTTTAGTAATAGAATTTCATGGTGTACACAATCAAATGCCTTGGATAAATCGCAAAAAACTCCAATAGCATTTTGTGACTTTTCCCAAGCATCATAAATGTGTTACAGAAGTGCTACTTCCGCATCTGTAGTAAATTTGCCTATGGTCATGCTAAATTGTTCACTATGTAGCGAATTGTTTTTATATAAAAAAAATATCAAGCTGGTCAAATATTAGTTTCTCAACACGCAACGTCTCGAATAGGTGCGGAAAGTGGAGAGCGGAGTGTCTTGACAAAAGGTCCCTCCAGCCTCCAGCAACCCTGTTATGCGAGAAAAGTCGTAAAACTGATATTGAAACATAATAACCTCTTTTTAGAAATATGTTATTATAACGAAAAACGTCACACAGCTCAAGTCCACACGAGTCCTTCGAGCGAGATCGTTGAATAATAATTTGTTCACTTCAACACCATAATTAAAACGCAATCAATTAAAATTGCAATAATA
This sequence comes from Podotricha telesiphe, assembly GCA_038994665.1. Taxonomy (NCBI): domain Eukaryota; kingdom Metazoa; phylum Arthropoda; class Insecta; order Lepidoptera; family Nymphalidae; genus Podotricha; species Podotricha telesiphe. Next base: position 1,417,868 of record JAOYRR010000415.1, on the reverse strand, counting down.
CTGCGAGTGTTAATTGATAAAAAAACTTGCTGTGACAGCGAGTCGTATCGTTACTTAAATTAATTATTCGAAAAAAGTCGGCCACATTTGAATCTGTACAACTTGCGTTATATTACGAATTTTGCCTGCATTGCAGAGTAGTCAGAGAGCACCTAGTGTCACGACACTACGTTCTCAATGTATGTATATACGCACAAAAACATGTTGAACTCCAAATTCATTTATAACTTGAAGTTTATTATTTTAAATTCACAAATTTTAATCTTTTCCGTCCTTTCAAAATATATTTGAAAATTAAAATAATGGATTTGAAGTTTATTTTCATATGTTCATATAATTATTGAATATTGTTGATTTGCAGTTTTTTTATAATATACGCAACTTGCGTATTTCACAGAGAGCCTAGAGGTAAGTCACTACAATCAATTTTTCTATTACTTATATCATTCTGGTTGAGAAAGGTTTATAATAATATTTTATTCTTCAACAAAATAAAATTCGAAACCATAAATGGCCTTACACACTTGCCAACTGTCAAATTTCTATATTTAATAAAATATTTGTTGCATACTTTCGTTGAAAATTTGTTAAAGCTTAACTTATATTGTATACACTTAGATGCGTTCCATATTTGGTCAACTTGGAGAATAACAATAGCAATTAGGGTGAGTAAAAACACTGTTTAGTGTCTAATTGACTTTTTTTTTTGGCAAAATGAGTACGATTTCTAAATATATATTCTTATTTTAAATATTTAAATATATTACTCAACTAGCCGACCAGCTCCTTGTTTCGCCTGCGTAAGCTACATAACTAAACTATTAAGTTTTTCCGCCCGCCCGCGTTCTCACTTAAATCACAAACTTTGTTTAACTTTTTTTATTTATGATCCGATTGAAATGAAATAAACACTAAATGTTAAGGGAAGTTTTCCATAATACAATATTTAAAATTGCACCTTAATCGGGTAAGCCGTTTCTGAGATTAGCGTGCACAAACAAACAGAAAAGAAAATTAAAAATTATTGTGTTTTGGATTCTTCATTATATTCATAAATGCCCCCAATAATATTTTATTCATATATCTTCCATGTACAGAAAGCGATTACATTTATATTATAGATATAGATAATAGATAACGATCGATATAGCAGAAAATAAACCAAATGTGTTTTGAATATACTACGATGTAGTTTAAAAGTGCTTTATTTGGTTCAATCACCCTGTACACTTTACCTCTAAACAGTAACATACGACTATACGATACGATATAGACACTAGATTTTCGTTGGGTGTAAGAATCTATAACTAATTTTATCTACCCACACAAATGTATAAAATAAAAAGCAAAAGCAGCAATCCCATATTACGGTACAGGCAAAGAGAACCTGGAGTCATGACACTCCGTTCTCCACTTTCTACCATTATTCTAGACACTGCGTGTTGAGTTGCAGAGCTCAACGCCGCGATTTGTCTGCCTACCATAGACAAAGTTGTAAGATTTTTTAACAAATATAATTTTCTTATATAGGGACAATGTAAAAGAGGTTAAACGAACAAATCGAAATATCTCACTAATATATTTTGAAGTAAACTGGCAAGAATTTTTTATTATTGAGCCATGACCTACACTAAGGTTTATGTCGAGACGACGTCGTCTCCATATATATGGCAAAGCCGACTTATAATTCCTGCACTCAACATATAAGGGCAGCTGTATAATAAAAGTGTAAGAATATTTAAAAAGGTACAATAAAAATTGTATACTCAATTATTAAATTAAGTATTTTAAATAAAAACAATTGTTAAATAATTATACATAATTTTAATTCATTACGTTAAGTACCTTGATTATAATTTTACTTTTAATTATTTTTTTGTTACGGACTTGTATAAATATAATCTAGAAACAAACACTAAAAAGTATCTCTTTTTTTACTTTGTTTACCATATTTTTGTGATCTTGAGTAATCAAAGATAACGTAGTGGAATAGTAAGATGCGATTTTTACACTTTTTCATATGAAACTATTTTTAACCGGATTAATCGCGTATATTTTCGATATTCGAAAATACATTTTAGAAACCTGACGTTTTGAACACTGTACAGTAGTCCGTGGTCACAGCCAGACCATCTACCTGTAACCACGGACGCGTAAATATACGCGATTAATCCGGTTAAAAATGGTTTAATTTCAAAACATAGTGAAAGTTCACTCCATCTATAACAGTAACGGTGCTAAAAAAGCTGAATTTTATATCAAGGCCACGATGACAACAATACTTTAAATAACATAAATCTCTAGTCTAATTCTAACCTACAATAATAGTTCCGGGACTTCGACATCCCCTCTCCACTCGTATCTAGACATTACGTGTTGAGTGACTGTACTCAGCGCCACGCTTTGTCGTACCAGAGGGAGTATTGAAAATAATTTGAATAGTTTCATTCCCCAAATGGGGATTGAAACCACTTTCGCGTTTACAATCATAACCTATCTCTCAGACGCTACGTTCTTTTTTTTATATAATTTTTAATATATTATAATAACTAGACATACAGTAACCATAAATTATAATACATGTTTGTTTATTTATAAGCGCACTTCCGGTGGTAGCTAACGACGCAATATACAAGATAAGCTGCGTAAAGTGTCTAATAAAACATTTGTAATTACGTATTTATCAACCAATTACATCTTAATTTTCATTAAGTATTGAGCGGTAATATAAAAGGGGATATTACTTTTTTCACATATTTAATTCATGATACAGCAAATTAAAGGAATATTTATTTTTCATCTTCACGTTTTTTCCTGTAAAACAATAGAAAGAGTAGTCAATTTCGAGACATTGCGTGTTGGGTGGCGGACCTCAACGCTGCGCTTTGCCCAGGCCATTGATTTATAAATAAATAATGTGCTACTTAAGAAAAATTACATCGTTATTTGAACATGGAGAATAGGTCTCAGACTATCACACGAAGCATTTTCGAAGGAAGAAGTTAAGAATCAGTTAGGTTAGGTTAGGTACAGAGAGGAGCTCGGGCAGTGGAGGCGAGCGTTATTGCGCAATTTAAAGGGAAGAGCCCGACAGCCTAAAAGCCTTTTGTCGCTCTGTGAACGCGATGGACCCAAGAACTCTCACGGTGCATTTATAGAATTATAGTAGCTTGTTCTCTTTGTTTTACATTAAAAAATACAATACAACACAGCATCTGACTACATACGAGATGGTTGTCGGTTCGATTCCCACTCGGGGGAATAATTCAATTATTTTCATTCCTCCGCACTGGTGACATTACTAAAGCGCGGCGTTGAGTTTTGTCACTCAACACGCAATGTCGCGTATTTCGGCGGAAATTGAAGAACGGATTTTTGACACTAGGTTCTTTCTATCAATCCTGCTGAAGAATAAATGAAAATAGATGCAAACTTAAATAAAAATCTATAACAGAATTTCATAAGGCAACATTGCCTTATACACTCATAGCTAACGTTAAATAGCTACTACCTTCCTTACGAGAAGCAAATATAACCGCTACAAGGCCTTAGGGTCATAGGTTCAACACGTGTTTTATGGAACCATGCCTTTTATAGAAGTTGCCTTTGTATGTATGTATAACATTTAAATACAATTGTTAAATACAACAATTATAAAAACTACATTGTTAAATACAATAAATTTATGTTAAATTACTAAATGTATGGGTTATATGTATGCACAGTGGTAGTATTAATTGAAGAAATAATAGATATAGGTTGAAATACAGGAAATTAAAGTAGAAAAAAAATATTAGGTAATATAAAAATTATGTATGTACTATTAAGTACGGTCGAATGGTTTTTTTAATTATCTTCTAAATAATTTCAGTAATTATTTATTATTTTCATAGAGTTTTAAGTGTCTTGCATAAAATACCAGGTCAGTACATGCATAATATTTAAAATGTGTTACAATATAACATTTTTAGTTTTACTCCTTGACATTTCATTCGATACTTTTAAAGAAATTATTATTACTTTTTGTTTGCGTAAACTCGGTAAGTTAACGTTACGTCAGATGGAATTAACGGCGTAAGTTCGACCTTTGCTGAAAACGACACTACAATGTACAGGAGATATCGATACTTAGCAATGTCTTGAAATATGGTTTATCAATTATCATTTTTGGGGCCCAAAATAATATTTTTTTAACATAATCTGTCACATTTTAAAACATTAGAGATAGTTCTTCATTTTCATTGATTTGCTAGCGACTCGCTCGCGGCTCTGCCTGCGTAAACTACACGACTAAACTATTTTCTCATTTCGCCCGTCCGCTTTCTCATTACCGGAATTGACCAAAATACAATAGATGGCACTGCATTTAAATTGATTAAGCCCTTTCTGAGATTAGTGTGCACAAACGCATAGACAAACATATAAACAGGAAAAAATTAAAGTCATTGTTTTGACTTCTATTATATTGATAAATGCGCGAAATCATATTTTTCTACGAACATCAACCATCTAGAGCGATCAGTTTCATTTTTATTATATGTATATATAGATTTATTATTAGCTTATTAAATAGTGGATCATTATTGTTCCTTAACTGTTTTCACTCATCGAAATTACAAATATGGACTATCTCTAGAACTTCATTCCCTAAGTAATAAATACTGTCAATGTATCTTATTGCTGCCAAACATTAAGAAATATATAGCTATAGCAATAATTAGATATTTCGGTAGAAAAAAACCCTCCAAAATATAGTAAATATAGTTGACTTTTTTAAACATTTTTTAAAGTGTTATTCACACACTACCGAAATTGAAAAAGACATATTTAGAAAACGTATAAAAATTTAAGCGCAGCAGGATTTGAACCCGCGCCTCTTGAAAGAGTTGAGTAGCGTTCAAATTTTTATACGTTTTCTAAACATGTCTTTTTTCAAATATACTTGAAATTGTAGAAGCATATTCCTATATTTGAATAAGTTTTATCGTAGTTTCCGATTAAAAAATAATCTGAGGTTCTGAGCCAGGGGTTGCCTTACTCGTGATAGCAATTATTTGTACAAGTATTTTGAATTTGACTAACGATAAACTTATAATTATAGACTTAAGATTACATTTTTAATGTGAAGTTTTTCCCGCACAGAAGCATAGTTGGGGAGCCTAATGTCAACACTTATATCAACTTTTTACTTGAAATCTAGATATTCTGTGATGAGTGGCGAAGCTTAACGCCGTGCTTGGTCTTACCAGAGCGGAGATTTAAAATAATTGAAATATAATCCGCCAACCAACATCGACAGCGACCGACTACACCTCGATGGCCTTTAATGCAATAAATAATCAATTCATTTTTCTCAATACAATTTTATAGTAAATCGAACCACAAAATGTCTCTAACTTCACTTAAATGTAATATTTTCTTATCGATTAAAAGTTTATTGGTTATTACTTTGACTATCTATGTTTTATTTATTGTATAGATGTTTTCTCCGTCTAATTACAAAAGAAAACTGTAAGTTATCAGAATACCAGAGATGCTTGAGAAAAGAATAATGAAATTGACTTTTAACTGTCTTCATTTTAGTGTAGTGCGACAAAGTGATGTTTTTGAATTCCTTTGCCACTCAGGAAATGATTATAATCATCAACCTTTTTTATTTTCTCCGTCTTCGAGTGTCCGTCTCCGAAAGTGTCGAGTTCCATCACTCAATACACAATATATTGAAATTAGGCGAAAGTTGGAAAATGAAGTGTTGTAACACTACTTTCTCTATTCCCTTTGAAATAATATAAAAAAAACAAAATCTAAGCATATGAATTTTCCCGCATAGCAGACTAGTCGGAGCATCCACTTTCCGCTCGAAGTCAAGAGCAGAGCGGACAAATTAAAATAATATATGATCATTCCCCTGAGTGGGAATCGAACCCAAAACCATCGCGCTTACAATTAAACACTGCGCCACGATATCCAAGAGGTCTTATAAAGATATAATAATATAAAATTAAAAATTAAAATGTTCCCAAGCTTTAAATAAATTAATAAACATGGATATCATTTATTGTGTTTGTGTCCCACATGCATACAACTGGAACCAAGAGAGAGTAAAAAGGACGAGGCGACGCGTCGGCGCCTGCGCCCGTCGGTATCGAAACCGTCATGCCTAGCTAATTATATTAGTAGCGATCTATACGCGAAGTGAAGCTGATTTATATAGTATTTTAGTTTCATTACATGGATATTTTTGGACCGGTGACGTAATTTGAAATATTTTATTAAAGTCAAATTCTTCATGTTTCGACTTTAGTATTAGACTTTATTTATTATTTAGATGGTGCGGATTCAAATATGTGTTCATTAAAAGTTTATATACATAAAACGGCAGAGATACTACTACTATCAATATGGAAGGAAAAACTTTGAGGCTCTTTTTAGGAATTGCGGACGAAAAAGTATTGAAATTAGGCATTGTCAAAGTTTATGTAGAGAAGGAATATCGAAAAACAATATGTTCTTTTTATAATAATGCATTAAATATACATTAAATAAATCAAACAAATGCATGAAAAGCACTGACATGCGTTTGACATACATTTTTAAAGTAAAGTGACATTCACGTAGCTAAAGCAACGCGTATTTTACGCCTCAACGGAACGTCTAGTAATAAATTATTCAGTGTATCTATATAGGAATACGATTTCTTTTTATATCCAGGCATCTTTCGCATCGTTTACACCTTGAGTAACCGAACTTAACGCCGCGCAATACTATTGCCTATTTATTTATTTAGCTTTGTATATAATATTATTAACGAATGATATGTAGTAGGTAGGTACGTACAATAAAAATATCATATCGTAGAGGAATAAAAAAATAGAAAATCATATCGGTAGGCAAAATATAATATTCTAATATTCATAAGCTTTGTGGTTATCCATCTAATACGTTTCAACGTGTAAATCGCAGCTATGAGGAAGCTGTGGCTTTTGAGATGCGGTTTTCGTATCACATAGCTGGTTTTCTTAATTATCATACCCTTAACGACATATTTACCGTTCAAACAAGGTTGGCTTCTATATTCTACAATGAATATAATACAAAAAAAAATGGTTACTGAGCGATATTGCGATATGAGCGATGATTGATAGATAATGCACAGTTGAAACTAATGACCGTAGAAAGCTAAAACTTAGAAATTATTAGCTTAGAAATTATAAGCTAAAACTTAGAAATTATTTAGAAATAAAAAAGAGACAACTCTTCATATTATAAATTTTAGCAAAGATTGTTATTTAAGTGACAACGCGGGCGGCCGACGAAACGAAATACTTTAGTGGTGCAGTTTACGCGGGCGAAGCCGCGAGCGGGTCGTTAGTAAAATAATATAATTTAAACGTTTATTACACTAATAGTAGTTTACCTATAGAGATATTACATTAAAATTGAAAGTAAATTGGAAAGCTGTGATTATAACTATCAAGTTACCCATCAAAATAATTATAAACATTAATCATATTTGGACATAATCATTAATTATACCTGTATACAGTACATTTTTTTAATTATCTGTGAAAGTAACTGGCTTTATTTTTACTCTTTATCGCGTGAAATTGTATAAAAATAGATTTTGTCATAGAACAAAGTAAATTATTTTACACGTTCACGCTTTTTTCCGCATAGGTAAAAAAGGTAAGGTAAGATAAGCGGAGAGAACCTAGTGTCAAGAAATTCTCCCATTTTCAAACAATTTTTTACATTACGTACTAAGTGGCGGAACTTGACGCCACGCAGCTTTAATCTAGTCACATTAGGGGCCAACGTCAAATAGTGATTACATGCAAGTATAGGTACCTAACGTTAGTCTACTAAGTAAAAATGAACGTGGGTTCGATTTTCATTTGGGGGAATGATTGTATTAAAATTATTTTTATTTCTCCACTCCGGTAAGATAACGCACGGTGGGGAGAAACTCTACACGCATATCTAGAATTCGGACGGAAAGCGGAGATCGGAGAGTTCATGACACTTGGTTTTCTCAGCGTACCTAGCTATGCGGGAAAAAGTGTGAAGCTGTACACCATTAAGACTTAAATCTAAGCTCAAAATATAGACTACCGTTGGACAAAGCGTAAGTATATATCATTGTTATGTGAATTGTAATAAGTAAAACTTTCTCACGAAACGATTTGCGATCGGACGGAACACATTAACTATAATTACTTTAAAATTGCTAACAGTGTTTTTTATATACATCGCTTGTTTAATTGCAGGTTGCTTTCAGTTTTTGACATTCTTCATATCGTGTGTCCAACTGTTTAAAACACAACTATATTATGTTTCAGTGCGTTCATAATAGATTTTATTTTTATTTATTTTATTAAGATTACCAACGGTTGTTACATTAATATATATCCAGTAAATTTGTCTCAAAACTAATACAACTAATGTAATAACACTTACATGCAAAAGAGAAATTAAAAGGCAAAGTTAACTCAATAATGACACAATGCAATATAACTGTTACAATATTAATAATATCATAGTTGACATATTGCCCTTTTAAATTTCATTAGGGGCATGCTAAAAATGTCAATATCCGTGGATACACTACATTTATTGTTAAACACGATTAGATTAATGGGGAAGGGAGTTGTATATACCCAATTTTTTTAAAAGAACGGGTTGAGTTTCTTGAAGGTCGTCGTTCTTGCCTAAGGTCAAAAATGAATTAAATAAATATAAATGTCAAAAATTAAACAAAAAGTATCGATATTAATTTTCCTTTGCGATCGTTACTTAATATACTTGAGATATAAACAAACGTAAAAACATAAATAAAGAAAACGGAACAAAAAAGGTCTTCTCATGGACCTAAACTCCATCATTCTCCAAGCAGTACTAAATTAACTTATTAACGTATACGTACACACATTTTCCATTTATAAAATCTTATAATTCTAAATATTTAGAGTGTCAATTTCGTAACAAAACATTAGTATAAAATGCCAAGGACGTTGAAAACTACTGTACGTACTACTGTAATTTACTCGTGGTAAATGTGCGGTTAGTAGAGTTGATTAGAATCAAAACAAATTTCATATTATGTTTATTGCGTACATTTTTCTTGTAATTTGATTCTTAGTTTAAAAGTGTAAGTATGTAGCTGTAATTAAGTGAAATTTAGAAATTTAATATTGCAATTTCCATACTAAATTGTCGAATAATCAGAACCAGCAAGACTTAACTACAAAATATATTTTTTCTGCTTTGTATAAACAAAAGTGTTTATTATAAATAGTCTCCATCTTCAAAGTAACCATTACAACCATAGTGAAAAAAAACCTAGTGTCAAGATAATCCATTTTCCACTTTCCGCATGAAAACGAGACCTTGCTTGTTAGGTGAGAACCGCTCAAGACCAGGATGGTTGACGCACTATGACGGAGGCCTACGCTCCGCAGTGGACTGAAAGAGGCTGAGAGAGATGGCGGGACCCAACGCCGCGCTTTGTACCGAAATTTTGTTCCAAATAACAAATATAATTTGCATTGCAACTTAAAGAAACTAGTAACTGCTATTTTTATTGTCACCTATGTAAAATGCATTGCATGTTCGTCTGTGAAAATGAATAACCTATCATAATAAATGTATCCTTGACTAAGATTTTAACCTATAACCATTGTATATTACGTACCTACTATACCATTGCGGTATCAAACTTGAAATTGCAGTATAACCTGTTAGAGCGTTTATTTCTAATAAAATTCGTAATAGCTATAATCTTAAGGTCTAAGATTATTAAGTATTTATTACTACGAATAGAAGCGGTAAATATGAGTTTGATTGCTGGTAAAAAAAAATAATTGCCCTCTCGAGATATATGTAGGTATTTTAAAATATCGAGATTTTGTAAGCGGTCGTTAAACCTTTATACTTGGCAGAATATAGTATATTTTGTAGTGGCTACGTTGACGCAAATAGACGCAAATCTTAGTAGTTAGTACTTTATACAAAAGTTTATATCAAACACATGGTATTGTGTGTGATACTTGTTGTGTCTGTGTGTACTAACTTAATGTGTTTCTAACGCATTATTATAAGAAATATTGACTAAATGTACTTCATCCCATAGCAAGGTAGTCAAAGAGAACCTAGTGTCAAGACACTCCGTTATCCGCATCCCGCAACTCATTCCCCAAGTGGGAATCGACCCACTTGGGGCAATCGCGTTTACAGTTAGACGCTGTCCCACTGCTCCTCAGTGGATTTTCTGCACATCTTTTCCATATTAACTTTAATTATGCCTAATTTCATACACTCTCGTACGCATAATTTTCGTTTAAAGTTCTTCAAAGTTCTCTTCTCTTTCATGTCAAATTTTAATATTTTTAATTGGATGCCGTAATGGAATATTCGTGATATATGTAATGGTTCGGGATGATAGACTTGTGAGATTTGCACTCAGAGAAATTAATGTAAGTATAATTAAAATCCGCTATTGACTTCCCTCACTTGCCACGGTCACACCGATTATAGAAAACAAAATAAAAAACATAGTGACAAGTATTTCCAGATTTTCAGCTAATACTGTAAAATATGAGACCTGTTTTAAGACAAATTTTAAAATAAACTTTTAATGTATGACTTCTTACTCGAAAGCATTTCGCTGAGCTTTCGTTACTCAAAGTAGATTGTTTATTTTTTCAGCTTCACGCATTTTGTTCGCAAATCAAAGTAGTTAGAGAGAATCTAGGGTAAATTCCCTCCGCTCTGTACTTTCCGTCTCTGGAATGGAATGGAATCCATAACCAATCAACATTACAGCCAAATGTTATCCCACTGCGCTATGTTGGCCTCAGACTATTATATTTTAATAAGCAAAAAAGAGTATTTCTTGATTTTTATTATGTTACCTCTAGAGATTGTATACCTTTATTAAGCTTACAATATTTATTTTTGTTTATAATACATATTCTATCGCAAGTATCCATTCAACAAACATATTTCAAAATAATTGTTGTTATTTGAAATATTAATTTACAGAAGTTCCGTTCAGAAGATTATCACAGTAATAAATATGAAGAAACCGCCATTTGCCATTGTTACTCAATTCGATACGTTAAAAGGAAACACAAAGATACTTCTATAATGAAACATTTGTGCTTAGGGACAAGGACAAGAAACAAGTTTCCACCAGCATTTCATCAACCTTTTTACTGTGTTTTTTTATTAAATAATAAATTTTAATTTAAATATTTAGTAAATATTAGAAAGCACACTACAAATGCTACTGCTACAGTACCGGCTGGTTTGTTAGTAGTTGGTCAAGAGAATCTATATACTTGATCTAAGGTAGTGGCTATCTGCAATAAGGCATGTCTGCATATTATAGTTATCCTGTACTGTCCTATAGACGCGTAAATCACTTATTGCCTTAGCAACGTGTATATCACTTGGCGATTACCCATATAAAAGCGTATGTCACACTCATGTAATGTCAAAAGTGTCTTTGTTAGTAGTAATATTACAAAAAGTTTTGACTTGCACTTCTTCTCTATATAAATTGCCATAGTAAAAATATGCCAATTTACATACTAATGGTGATTTTAACATTTGTGTTACATATTGTACGTTTACTTATTAGTTGTTCGGCAATTATAGTATACATTGTGCGTTGTTTAAGATTAGATAATCTTGAGAAAGTTGAAAAACATTCCGATAAGCGCTTAGCGGTCAGAGCGCTTGGACGGTTTCAAAGAGGCGCGGGTTCGAAACTCGAGTTTTACATTTTAATAATTAACATAAAATATCAGTATTGTCAGTCCTAGTGGCAGCTACCACCTAAGTGTGTGAATAACACTTAAAAATGTTGAAAATACTTGTGAAAGTTATTCGATCATATGTAAATATTCATTTATATTTGTTTGGAAGAAAATAAATTCAAAGAGCACCTAATGTTTAATATTTTACATAATCATGCTTATAATTCAAATATACTTACTTATTTCTTTTACAGCTTCACGCTTTTTCCCGCATAACAGGGTAGTCATGGATAACTTAGTATCAAGAATCTCCGTTTTCCGCTTTCCACCCGAAATCAATACATTGCGTGTTGACTGGCGGATTTGAACGCCGCGCTTTGCCTTAGTTACTAGAGCGTAGAAATGGAACTATTTTAATATAATCATTCTCACGAGTGGGAATTGAACTTACAATCAATACAAATTATTGTACCTACTTACGAATTATTTAATAAAAAAATCGGATTAAAGCTACCCAATACTATGATTACCGCACGCGACATATATTGAATAACTTATGTAAATACGAAAACAGAATATCCGCAAGCGAAAAACAATCGGACTTTCAAAAGTGCTTAGTGAAAACGTCGAAATGAAACTGGCGAATTCGTCAAATATTGGTAGAATATTTTGCAACTGGATTTTTGCTACTGTTTACAGTCTGCCAGTTTGGTGCCATATTTACAAGTCAAACATCGAGGACTCTGGAATTGGGAAATCGGGGATCGAGCCGCCACTTTGATATATTAAATTGAAAGAATCAAAAATGGCTTTTATATACTCATATTCATATTTTTTGTCGTCACACTTTTCAATCATTTTGAAGGTTAATGAGAATATCTAGTGTCACAGCATTTCGTTCTCCACTATGTCTGGACTTCATACTGCATTTTTTTTATCTCTCTAAATATTTATTTCTATAATAAATATAAAAGAAGTGAGAAACAGTGGACACATACATCAAGTATAACATGAACATCAGCATATAGTAAAATATAACCCAAATGCCTAAAAACTTCAATTGAATGTATTCTAATGAAAACATAAAGAAAATGTATTTCGTTGCTTAAAAAAAATTCAAAAAAGATGATTCATAAAAAATAAGAACTAGAGGCTAATTCTTTTTGACGTCTTCACAATATTATTTGTTATTAATAATTCAACAATTATACAACACAATTAGAACTTAGAAATAGCTAAAACCTATATTTAACTACCTAAAATCTAGACTCACCAGCAAAAGGTAGATCGCAGACATACTCCTCAACGCAATTGTCGGTGCCGCTGCGGTCGGTAGCGCCGCTCGCGACCGACACCGCGGACCGAGCTCGAAGGAGAATAACTTCTGTTTCTGTCTGACTGTCCCGCAGCATTGTTCTTCTTTTGTATTCCTTTTTAAAGAAAAAATGTTATAAGAATACGTAAAATTAATTGGTCGGAATGTTATATAATATTTTGTCTTATTTGGATATAGATATATTGGAAATAGAACTACACACATTATTTAATTTTTATTTATTTATTCTATTATTTGCAAAATAAATAAAATTAAATGTACTATGAATATATGTTTTTGTTATTATACGTTTTGTAATCTTAAATGTGTAACATATAAGACCTACAAATTCCTAACAGTGACAACGTGAGCCTCTTGATGAAGCTTCAAATTGTAGCTGGGATTCAAACCCAACAAAACATTAGTTCCATACCCAAGGCCATAGTGGCGAAAAATTATATATTTAAATTATTTTAATTTCTCTAGTAAGATAAAGCTCGACTTGAAAATCCTCTACTTAACAAGCAATGTCTCTAAATCGAAAATTGCAACGGAAAATGGAGAACGAAGTGTCTTGACACTAGGTTTTCTTTCTGACTGCCCTGCTAATCGACATAAAACGTGAAACATACATGAAACAGACATAAAAGTCTGGCAAAGAAAAAAACAAAAAAATGCAAAAATAATGTATATAGTAATGTACATATTATATTAAAAGCTTGACGAGCCCTTGCACGTGGCATAACTTTTTTACTCAGGCTAAAACATATTAAGAACAATATTAAGTACCTAAAGCATTAATATTAAAAAAAAACCTAGATTTTATTATTTATTATAATATTAAATGACAAATTACTGTTTCTTTATGACATCTGAGTTCTTCCAATACAACACACGCTTAAAAGAAACATCAACTACATATAAAATTGTAAATTAAAAATTCAAAACAAAATCTTACCTTAAGCACATTTTTTTCACTTTAGAAGAAATAATGCGTGCAAAGTGCAAAGCAAAAGGTATAACTTTCTTGGTTTGAAGATTGGACTTTTTTAATAATATTAGATAAGCCGCAACTTTTTTTATGTAAAATGTAAGATACCGTTTGTTTCCGTAGCAATTTTGAGTAATCACTTCTTATTATATTAAAAATTAAGATATGATTATATTAAAAGATGAAGGAGAAACTTCAGATCCGTTTTTACGACAATAATGGGGAGGACAACGAAACGATGGGGATATTTACTTAACCAGTCAACGAGTCTACTGAGAAAGTAAATATAAAAGTAAGTGAATATAAATTGTCCCTTAAGTGCGATTTGAACCTACTTTATTCATCATAAAATTAAAAAAAAATGCCAAATAAACAATATTACCTATTTTTGCATATTACAGAAGCTACAGCTTCTTTTGTTTTGGAATTGCGACAATTCTAAAACAGGTAACTCTATGGAATGAAATAGAAACTAAACAATTTGCTAGTTTAATATCAGTAAAAGAGATTTCTTACCTTTAAAATTTCAAGGAACAATATTTATTGTCAATACAACAGTATATTTAATTGCTATTTACTTTGAGTAGGCGTAACTTGAGTCGTTCACAAAACCATACATATTGCTTGTTAAGTAATTAAATGATAAAACAAACATTGTTTCTTTATCTGTTGTTAATTCCAATATATAATATTAAGTCGTTTGATTTATACATTAGTTTGAATTTGGTATTAAAACAATATGTGTTAAAATATAAAATGAAGTCTTAACTTCACATTTCGTGACTGTGAATATTATAGGTTATTTCCAATGTGTGTACAATATTGTGTACCAATACTAAACGTGTATAGGAATACGAAATACTCTTGAGATTTTTTGCCCTTAGAACAAAAAAAAAAAGTGGTCTCCATTGACTGCAATGGTCTTTTAAACGTTGAGGCCAGTTATCAATAGCAGCAAGCACTCTTTCCATGTGGAAATTCTTTAATAATAATAAAAAAAGACCAATACGTCTCTTATAGGCAGCAAGTCCTAAGTCATCTTTTAAAATACGCAACATAATAATAGGTGCCATCTTCATATCCGGAGATAAAATCTTTTGCTTCGGAAAGGATTTCTTCGAATTCATTTCCTGGCCACTTCGCGACCAGCCTTTTTCGTACGAAATCTTTTTCTGTCACAAACTGAGAAGGTTTCATTGTACCTATCAATAGCCCATTACACAAACATTTAACTAATACCAAATGTATGGAGGATTTTCAAAATTATTTTTGGCACCATAGCTACTTTATGTAATGCAAATACAGCGACTTACGTTATCTTTATCACCCTACACCATTTTAATATCACAAAATATTTTACAATATATTGGCGCGAAAATAAGAAAACGCAATAAACAATCACATAAAAATGGCAAAGCCCAAATTCAAAAGTAATATTTTGTTTTTTTTTTATTATAACAGTATTTATGGCAAGGATAAGTGTTTTGACTTCGCAATCACGAATTGCAGAGATATTCTTTACGATATCCGTATACCATCGTTATAACATCGTTCCGCCATATTTCTCTAATGCAACTAGAATAGACCTAAGGACATGTAATACTTTTAGTAAATTAAAATCAGTTGGATTATATCAATCCTATATATTGTAACGTTTAAAATATTGTTACTTCATTAGAAAAAAACCACAAAATCATCCGATCGAAATACGACCATATTTAATTAAACATAAATTATAATTAAATAATTGACTATTGTAATGCCTTCAAAATGTGCAATATTTTACTTTTTTCTTCTGCTGAGAAATTAGTGACTTTTATTTTGACATATTTTTTTTTTTATTGAAGCCTTGTCCTAAAATAGAAGTATCCACTTTCGTGCAGGCGTTTAGAAGTTATGCGTGTACAGCGTACAGCGTTTCATACATGCGATTCATTTTTACATACATCGAATACATAGATTTTAGACCGATCGACGATATACACTTTACTTTTCAACAAGCTATATACTGAAGAGCAAGTTGTAATTTACATTGGAAGTTCGACATTATTAGTTATTGAAGATTTTTTTTAATTAAGAGATGTGAATTCATGTTTATTGGTATAGAAGAAATTCTTTAGTATTCTATGGATTCACTCTGCTCCAAGCTGTGACTGTGACTTGCCAAATGTAGGGATTAAGGGGGGCCCTTTGAAATGTATTATTGCTCGCCTCCACTATCCGAGCTTCTGTTTCTCTTTCTTTATTCAACTAATTTTACTGTAAAATTGCTATTATGTTGTAAGGCAAAACTTTCTTTGCTTCGTATACACAGTGCTTGTTGAACTGTCTACATTAAAAAATAATATGTTCTAAATAATTCTTCATTCACGTTTCATTTTATTATAATAATTAACATAATATTGATAAAGTTAAAAGTGATTCTAAAAATATTCTACAAACTTTTGGCAGTTTTTAAAGTGTTATTCGCACACTTAGGAAATTGAAAAAGACATATTTAGAAAACGTATGAAAATTTGAACGCGACACTTGAAAACCGTTCAACGGTTCAAATTTTTATACGTTTTCTAAATATGTCATATTATACAAATTTTATTTAAAATACGCCGTGAGATATTTAATTTATGGGTACGGGTATTATTTAATTATTTTCTAAAAATTTGCAATAATAAAATATAGCAGAAAGCCTTAAAAATAGAATGTCGTCGATTAAAAAAGAATAAAACTACATTCAAAATAAACAGCACAACGATAAATTAAAAAAAAAAAAATGTGTACCAAAATTCGAAAAAAATAAAATTCATTAAACATATATGTATAAAAAAATATAAAGTAAATTGAAAACAGGTATAAATAAAAAACAACAACTGAAAGTCATAATAAAAATATTTATTTATGAACGGAAATAAAACTGAAAATAATACAAGCCTTACATAACAAAAATGTATTTTCCAAATGATCATCAACAATATTACTATAATTGGCTGTTTCATAGTAATTTCCAATAAACGAATAAATATTATCGATTTTCCATAATATATCATATTAGGATATTAAAGTAAAATAATAATTCAATTTCATTTGAACAAGTCAAATGAAATTGAAACTTTTATTTACACTTGTGACAAAGCAACTTTTTTAACAAAGTTTAATTCCATTACATCTAAATACTAAATACGATTCAAAAGACGTTATAACATGGATTTGTTTATATTCGGAAATTGTTATCTCCTATAAGCTAGCGAAATCTACGCACGATACTGTCATGTAGGCTAAAATAATAAAAAAAAAAAATACATAAAATTCAAATGAAATTGTTTTGACAAAACAATACTCTAAAAAAAACACTGTAAGCTTAAAAGACATCAAATATATAGTACAAAACAATTTCATAAAATAATAATACTATGGTGAATATAAAAAAAATCTAAAACTATCAACTTTATATAATAACAATAAAGAAGCAAATACGAAATCTATTTACAATATTAATAACGAAAGGTATTTTATTCGTATAGCACCATGAGGAACACTCAAACTCAATGACAATTGTAGCCAAACTATAGTAACGGTGTTTTATTTAGTACTAAAGCATCAACTATCCACAATATCGCCTTGCGATTTTTTTCTAATTCTTATTTCTTCTACAACTTCCATAATAAGCTGAAATTTGCAAAAATAAAAGTAAATTTGAGAATGAAATGTGTAAATTTTGTTTGACATGCTCGAATGCTTGCATAAAATTGTAGTACAGTGCGATATGTATTTCATATCTACTAATACAAATTATTATTATTTTATACAAATTAAAACAAATAAAATCACTATTTCATTTTCGCAACGAAATACATTATAATTTATCAAATCATAAGGTTCTATGAAATTTAGCAAATCGGTAGTGAATAATAAATATCGCAGTGAATACAATGTTCGATCAACACAATGTACTAAGTAAAATCGATTACGTATTAATGAAAATTGCAAGTAAACTTGAAGCAAATCAACTTGAAATTACGTCGCTTTTTGTTTATAATTCGCTATCGCTTTGCTTTTACTTAAGACATGAACAAAAACATAAATAAAATATTAGTTGCAGTACATATACATACAAAAAAAAATACAATTTTCTTGTGAGAAATCCAAAAGCAAAATAACTTCAGAAATATATTGAAACAACAATTTTTTTTATTACCGAATGAATTGACAAAATAAACAAATTTAGAATGACTAAAACATTCTATTATACAAAAAAAAATAAAAGAGCATGCAATACAAACAGAAACTTATTGAGAAGCTCGAGCTTAAAATTTTAATCAGGACTAACCTGACTTAGCGGCCTGATTCTTTCGTGGATACTGTTCTCCGCTTGCTTTGCAGATGGTGGAGGATGGTCAGGAGTTGGAGGTTGTTCATAGTGACTTGGAGACAACGGGATGTCAGTCTTGGACGCTTCGGGGTTACGATCACAATCGCTAGGACTTATTTGCTCATCTAACAGGCTTTCCATGGACGATCTCTCTTGGTTAGAGTATTTTCTAATCCGTTTGTCCATTCTTGGTTCGTAATTCTCGTACTGAGGACCAAATGTGTTTCTTCTTAATTTCCTGCGAGGATTTTGTTCCTTTATAACAACATTTTCATACATAGCCGTAATGGCCACCGGTTGTGTACGATTTTTTAAGCTCGGCCGAGGGTTTGGAACTGGGATAGCTCTGGTTGAGTTGTGATTCTCTTCGTACTCTGAATAGGACAGCTTGGTGTCAACGTATTGATCGACAGATCTACCGTGTTTGAGGTAATTTTTAGCACCCTATAACAAAAAAAAAATATTTAAATAACAAAAAACTATACAACTAATGTGTAAATGCTTTTAATATTTGTAAATTGCAGCCGACAGACACTTCTGAACTATTATTAATATATAAACTGACACAAGAGGTCTTTATGTAAAGGCCCACCTGTATTTCGTCCAGGTCGTCCTGACTGCGCGCATGGGTTCTCAACTCATAGCTGTACCCGGAAGATGGAGAATTGACATGTGTGGGGGAAACCGATAAGTTCCTCCTTGGAGGCTTCTTAGGGGGGGTAGGCTGTAAATGATAGACTATTGAAGACTTCTTAAGGGTTATGAATTAAGGTAATTGTAAAGCAATTTAAGAAAAAAAAAATCATTGTAATGACCCAACCACTGGCGTAGTCTTTTTTAAATATATTGTACACTATCTGACCGACAGCCGCTGTCTTGTCTATGAATAATCAATTCGAACCTAATTAATAAAAAAACTCATTGTATTTTTTAAGTACCTAAAGTATAAGTGTTGTTACAAAATGCCTATTAATATATAATGTAATAATAAACGTGTATACTGCTATTTCTTTTTAACTGAAGAGTCGTAAAGAGGCAGCCAAATAAGGTCTAATAGAGCCCACGTAAGGATTGCAAATAGATAGCTGAGAACAAAGCAGTTTAGGGAAATGGAAAGAAACTGTGCCTATTTATAGCAGTCTTCATTGTCGTTAGAGAACCGAGATAAGTGCTCGCAATTGCGTAATTGTGAATTTCAATGATTGCGAACAGCGCATACGGTCCAAGACAAAGGGTTAAAAGTTTAAGTTAAACTGGAAACGTGGTTAAAAAATAGATTGATAGATTTAAGAATATATATATGATACGAGTATTGCACTATATGTACAAGTGAAATATACTGCTTACAAGTCCACTTTGTTACAGACAAATCGTTATTCTTATTTGATCTTAGCCGTATAATATTATTTAATGATTAAAAACGTGGCACAGAGAATCTATGACTGAATAATTTAAATATAATCGCTCTTCCAAGTGGGAATCGAACCCACAACCGATCTTGTTTACATTCTGACGCTATTCCGCTGCACTACAATCGCCTCATCATATAACTTATTGGTATTAAAAGACCCACATCAACCTTAAGGCCGAATAAATCTATTTGATATTGGTTGTAACAATGAACTATAATCTGCTCAACAAATTAAAATTACCAACTGTTTTTAAGTACGTTTATGAATAGATATTGATAAAGATTTCCGATTTCGCAATCTCCTTAAACTCAAACCTAATAGAATACCGAGAGGTCCAAGTAATTTAATATTGAGCCGCGGATGAGGGCTAAATTGGCAGCAGCCGGCCGCTGAATGGACAATTTTCCACATAATAGCTTGTTAGACATGATACCGGCTCTCGACAAATTTCTCTTGAGTCTATTTAATTTAAGCATTGACATGATGATTACAAATGATATATTGTTACAGATTATATGTAGTGTACTGAACTAGTAGTAAAGCACATTCTACATTTTTTGGAGACTTAACAAATTTAATTTTATTAGATATTGATATCATGTGTATATAATTAATTTAAATAGATGATAAACAAATTATAATACATCAGCATAATCTATTGTTAAAATTCAGTTTAGTGGAATAGTTAAAAACTCCAGCATAGCTACGCCATCTGTTTCCGCGAGCATAAGGACATTTTAGTACAACACGGATCAAAGGGAGATGTATAAATCAGATGCGCGTGCGCAGACGTCGCGTTCCTGATGCAATTAATACGGCGCCAGCATGTCCGAAAGTGTCCGTAATCAATGATTTGTGTAAATGTTGAGGGAGATTGCGCGTGACCGATAAGGTCAATATATTTTTTAAAACTAATTAATTTCTCTATGTAGCTTAAAATATTTTTTCTTATAAATGCTTAAAAAATTATAGCTACTATCGAAATATGCGTAAGTTTACATGGAACGTTACAGAAATGAATAAATATTTTAATAGCTTTTCAATAATTTCATATACTTAATTTTTTGTACGTTAGCGAGAAATGAGGTCAGATCTATGGATCCAAAGGGAAGGTATTTACACTGTACAATGCCGCAGTTCTAGTTTCTATTTAGTCCGGAAATATTTTAAATATAATTCTCTCGAGAGGTATAAAACTCATAACTTTACGTATTTGGTGTGGCGCGACTTAGCGTAAAAAAGTTTCCCTTAATTATGTATTAAGACTTAAAGGAATATTTTTATTAACTTGCAATGTATGTATGTCTGTTCAAGCGGAATCTTCCAAGTCAATTTTGAAGCATATATCCTTAACCGATTGAGCTGAAATTTTGTATACACATTTAGTTTGGATGACAATGCATGGTTACCTATGTGACGTCATTCTAAACCCAACTTGGCGACTAGTCATTATCAATGCACCCCTACAATATAAACATCAAATGAAAGAGAATGCTGAGAAAAGTTTGGAAAAAGCTTGATTTAAAAATCATTTTTTACTTTCAATTTATTCTATCTTTTTTTCCGACAATTATTCTGATTGAGATGTTGCGGAAAACTATTATTTTTTATAATAATGCATTGAACCTATAATCAATTTCAAAACATTATATAATTGAAATAATTATTACACACAATATCCTGTGTTTGACATACATCTTCCTATACAATGCGACACACATGCGGTTTGTATATAAAACTGTACTAGTATATTTTTTGGTTTTACTATGTTATATTTCTTCCACCAGATTAAGAAAAACCCTTAATAACAACAGTGTTTATATTTCATCTACTAGAGTAGATGAAACTGTAAAATAGATATTGTAGACTGTGAAAAATCCATTGCAAGCACCTACTTTTATTTATTGTAATTCAATATATCGAATGTGTATCTCATCGAGTCCCACTGACCCAAATGAGTGGCATCATTCACTATAAACGCAAACATTAGCCCCGCAATCCATTATGCATCTGTTTAAACCAAATGTCGATGAAATAATTTTTATCTGTTGATTGCGGTTCATTTTGAATATCGTTTCGTTAAACACTTGACTGTTATATTTTGTTAACATTTTTTTTTTAGTTTTATAAGGATATAATTTTTATACATTTTCTAAATATGTCTTTTACTTGACTGTTATTTTTGTTTAAATTGTATTTACTAACGACAGTTTACTCAAGAGTTACAAATTAATGAGCACCTTACAATTTATAATATAAACCTGTCTATAAAGTTAAATGATAACTCTAAAATATTTTTGTATTATAAATTAGGACTTTTTATGTTTGTTTTTTTGTGAGTGATTATTATACGTATGAAATAAACATCAATTTCACGCTTATAAAACTTTACAGTGATTTGTACTCACATTCGGATTATGACATAAAAATATTTTACAAAAAAGATATGTATATCGTTCACGGGCTATTTGATCGATGACGATTTATTATAAATACTTATAAATTTCAAATATACTCATATTAAAAAAGTTAATGCAATTAAATACTGTTCAATATTATAAAAAATTCTCCACTAAATTTTCAAATGCAGAACCCCCGGGATAATATGCCACGTTATAACTATTATAAACACATACATTTCATACTTCGGTACTATTGGCCAGTCGCCAAATATATAAGTCCGTGAAATCCTATTTTCGTAGATTTCCACTATTTAGCAATCATAGAACAAGTAATGATAAGATAATGGATTTTGGGGATAAATTGAAAATTCAGTTGATTTCGTTTTAATATCTTTTTCTTATAATCGTCTTTGTCCGTTTGTCATTCGATTATAAAGTATTTGAAAGAATTAACGTATGCATTACAAAAATATTATTATACAAAAAGGACATCATAAATGAAGGAACATATATTGTATAATAGGTCATTATAATTGTAAGAACCAAAATTTCCTATAGAAAGAGCCGCGTTTCATCTAGGGTACCAGAGCGGAGATGTAAAAATATTTTGAATACAATCATTCCTCTGAGGGTTCCCCCTCGACTCCAAAACACTTGGTTTTACAGTCAGATGCTGTCCCCTGCGCCACGATGGTTTCAATGATGGTCTACATACATTATTTGCACACTATATTATTTTGAAGCTTTTCCTTTTGTACAAAGTATTACAGTTTTCGTCCTCACATTTAGAAGGCACTCAGAGATGATATGTTGACAATTTATATCATTTTCATTTCCATCTAGCGAGCTTTAGCATTGCCTATTGAAAAATAAAAAAATCTAATGAACCTATGAACAATCAGACACATGAGGCGCAAGTAGAAAAATAAATATATTCTTATACAATCAGATATAAATATTCTCCTCTCTTATTCTTTGACGCATTGTTGCAAGTATCGATCATATGGGAAATTGCGAAACGGACAATTGGGTTATCGAGTCCTTGACATAATAATAGTGATATTTAGTATGTTGTTATGTAATTAATATGTCCATCATTATCTTAATGACGGTAAATTAAAATAAAAAATCTAATATTTACTAAAAATAATAATAATTAAATATGGCTTGATGTGTAATTTACTGAGATTTAGTCCCCTTTACTCAGAGTAGGATTTGTAACCATTGACATTGTATTAGACATGATTATAATATTTGTGTCAATAGATAAACAAAATTGTTTGTGTATGCAAATAACTGTTTATTTCCGTCACTCGTAAAGTATGTTGATATCATTCCAAACAGAGCTTGCGGAACCGTTAGTGAATTCCTAAAATTAATTATAGATAGGATCCAACTAGCGTTGATATTGAGGCACCTCGGTAAGAACCTATTTAAGTACAGAATTTTGTGTATATATTAAGAATTTTCCTATCAAACTTTGTGTTGACAAAAAACAATATTACATAACCTTCAAATAAATCAATTAGTTATACAAAGTATAGAAATTTATCGAACTTACACATAATATTATATTTTTCCACTACACATCCAAAAACGCACACTAACTTAACACAAAAATATAAAATTCACTAGAGTTTTCTCAAAATATTCACATACAATCCCTATGTGCACGACAAACGCGTGCTTCGATCACACTCGCGGCGCGACTGACATCCTAATTCTTACGTTCAAAATACAGAACCCATGTGAGAATGTTTTATGATTACGGTTAATCTAGTTCTAGTACTATTCATGTAGGGATATGATAGAATAAATCAGTCGAAAATAGAGTACATTACACAAATAAGGCGCTTACTTATCTCATTCGAATCAGTTTTGGATAGTTGAAAAGAGGATTCCGGAGTTTGGTTATAATGCATTGTTTAGAAAATTGCTAATTTAAATAATATTTTGAAATTTTGCCATATTTATTAGATATAGCGAATTGAATTGTGAAGTAATAAATCGATTACTTTACTAACATTTTATTATTTAACATTTAAATAGGTAAAAAATATTTATAAATGTATTTATTAAAAATGTAAGCAAGTGCATACGGAACGAAGTAATAAAAACTCGCAAATGAATTATAATTTATGTGCTGCGCGTCCGGTACAAGCTACACGTTTCGCCTAAGAAGTTTTTGAAGCTATATATTTTTCCCGCATAGCAAGATCTGAGAGAATCTAGTGTGAAGACACTCCGTTCTCCGTCTTCCCCACAAATTCAACAATGCATGTTGAGTGCGTCTTGAGTACTAGAGCGAAGAAACGAAAATAATTTAAATAAAATTTCTTCGAGTGGAAATCGAACCCACAGCCATTCAAGTTCGCAGCCAGACGCTTTCCTACTGCACCACGACGGCCTAATACCTATATAACATTTTAAAACTTGTTTATTTCGAAAACGTAAAAAAATAAGAGGTTAATTCGAAAAACTTAACTTAATACATACACAATGACAGTCTTGAGATGAAATAGTTAACTAATTGATGATATTAAATCTTCGTTACGACATCCGCTTCCACAAGTGACAGACGCCATATGTGAGAATTAATCCACTGTTGTTAATACATTTCTCTTTCAATCTCACGACGTGTTAATTTTTATCAACGTTGGTAATGCATACTCTAATATTAGACTGCAGCGCCTACTTAATGTATTTTGTGAAAGAATCACTAAAACTAATCTTAATAAGGTTATCGCGTGACTGACGCAGCCGTTGGTGGGTCGTTGTGTCTAGAAAATCTAATCTTAAAAGTAATTATTTTAATATTTCAATTATATTATATGTTTAAAATAGACTTAATAGACTAGAGATCTTAACAACAAATACTTGTAATTTTCATAACATAATATTAGGAACTTACCGAAACTTTACTATATTCATGGTGATGCGCTAAGTGCAGCGGAGCACAGCTCGACGCTGCGCTAGAGATGCTCAGAGCATCGCCCTCACTCGTGCCCTCCATTTCCTCCCATCTTCGCCTCCCAGACCCGCTGCGAACATCCCCAATCCCCGAACAAAGCGAAGCATCAAGCGACACATTACAACCCCTAGAAACCGAACCCCTCGGACCACCCGGGACACTATCTTCACATTCAGATGAGGAGCTCAGTGAACCGACGCTGATACCACTTTCAAATTTAGAAGATTCAGCAGAAACAAATTCTTCATCAATGGTATCGTCCCTTTGTTGCTTGTTACCAAATCTAAACGAACTACTGTGAACCCAAGGGCGTTTTGTTGTACTGACGTCAGATTTAATAGTCTCCGCATCAGAAGTCTCCTCATCTGAATGCAAGGTTCCATCCGAAGAAGAATCTTCAGATTCCTCTAAGCATGTTTTAAAAGACGCGTCAGAAACGATAGTGTTATTGGAGTTACACGACTGTAATGACCAGTGACCGGAATGTTCCGAGGAGCTTGATTTCCGTAAATGCATAGAATCAGAAGCACAAGAATTGTTAGCGCTGGTCAACGTCGAATTAGAATTTATTGAAATAACTTCCGCTATGTCTTTGACGGAGTACGGTCGAGTAGTCGATGATAAGGACGAATGTGGGGACATTGCTTCATATTCACTATGCGGCTCTTTAATTTCAAAAGAACCTTCATTTCTGTTAATAACATCTTTTATATCTACGACGGCATAAGGTTCCTCAAACGACGGAACTGATTTGTTTTTAACTAGATTACTTTTTTGCATTGTCGTAGTAGGCGTGGGTATTAAAGTTATATCTGGGGTTGAAATACTTTTCTTTATTACAGAGAACTTCACTACCAGCTCTGCCGGGGACTCGCGTTTATTTGCATGCAATGAACATATTTCAGAATCACAAAAACACCGGAATGACGAAGAAGCGAACTCCATTTGAGTTTTAATTGCACCTATGTCAACCGTGACCTTTTCATCCACAACAGGACTTTGTATGTCAAGCAGGTCTTCAGCACTGGTATGGTGTTTAGGCGGTCGTGGCTTACAAAAGCATATTCCGGTTTCAAAATAACTTTCCCTTTTATCATTTAGGACTTTAGTAAAAGGCTCTACATCGGTATATAGTGTGTCTCGATTGAAAATATAAATAAATTCTTGCACTGTGGGAGCCTTATAAATACAATGCCCCGTGCCACGGATATGATAATTGCCCAAAGTGTCTTTGAGAAAGGAACAATCGCGTCTCATGAACATATTGTTATTTATAGAGTTTCTGTCTACTTCTATATTGGTAAATGTTTTGTGTCGAAACAGGACTTTCTTTTTAACTTTTTCAGTATTCTTGTTAGGTAAAGTGCCCGTCATAGTAAGATATATTGATTTCTCATCAACATCATCACTGCAATCAACATTTTCCAAAGCACTAGCTGCAGTCATATCAGAAAAATCGGATGCGTTTGATTGTGCCCTATTAATAGACTTACTTGATTCTCTATGGACCAACATTTTTTTACCATGCCGAAAAGATCTAGATTTTTCAGAAAGCAAAATATCTTCTAAGTAAGATTCATCCATCATTGAATCTGAAGATAAAGTAGAAGACCTACTTACACTCGGTGATGAATTGTTCGATATAGGATTTGTAGGTATAAAATATCGTTTTGGTGGATCAGGTGCTTTTCTTTCCGGTTTTACGGAAATATTTTCGTATAATACTTTCTTCTGATCTTCTTCGATAAGAGTTTTTGTTGGAATATTCGTTCTGACAGCAGGAGTAGGTCGACTGACTTTTGATTTTTCTGCTATAATATTCTCGTAAATTGAGTCCTTATTATCTTCTGAGTTGGTTAAATTATGTCGTGGAGGTGGTTTAGGAATCAATAAAGTATTTTCGGATTCCTTTGAATTATTAGCCGGGAAGTCGTAGGGTACATAGCATTCATTTACCATTAAATTAGCAGAATCAGATGATATATTAGAAGTTAAAGATATTCTTTTATTATTTTGTCGTGGTTCAAATATACTCAATTTGGCTTCGTGGTTAATAGCCTCTGTCACATTTTTGTTACCTTTTTTATTATCACAGTTTAAGTGTCTGTCAGCCTTGTTATGCGAAATTGATTCATTAGAATCACTCAATTCAAGATTCTCTGATATATTCGGTAAGGATGTTTTAAAACCAGGACAACTTCTATTACTCCTATTTACTGCTGAGTCTCTATTCAAAGTACCGTGCCTATCTAACGAAATCGTGTCAAATTCATCATTACAAGCAATGTCACCAGATTCTTCCTTTTTCGATAATATTTTGAAAAATTTACTATTACCTTTGTGTAACGAATTGATACTATGTTTTGAATCGGAATGTTTTAATTTTACATCAATATTCGACTCCAACCCAGGATTAGATATGTTAGGAGCAGAGTTAAACTTTGCCTTAAAGCCTAAGCATTTTGAAGCAAGCTTTTTGACAAAACTCTGAGGTGAATTTTTGGTTAGAAAAGATGAAGATGGTGTTAATAGGCTATCATTTAAGTTATTAATTTTCTGGGTCTCTGGTGCTTTTTTCCTGTAACACATATAAAGCAACTTAAATAAATTATAAAATTTAAATAATTTTAAACGTAAAAAGTAAGTTTATCCTACCACCACCGAAAGCCAAAACATTATGAAATTTGAATAAAAATAACGTCACTTAGCACTCCAATCACCTAATAATAATGATAATTGATTAACTTTTTTTTTAAAGAGATTTTTAGTTTTGATAGATTTGTTTGTTTTTATATTTTTTTTAAATGGTTCGTAATTCATATCCTCTATTAAATCATTATCTCGGGACAACTTGTTTACTGTTTCATTTTCAGTTTGCGCTTTATTACTATTACTTTTATTGAAACTTTCATAACCATAGATTGCGTCTGATGACTTGTGGATAGTTTTTCTTTTTCTCTCAATATCTTCATGACAATAACATGGCAATCTTTCAAATCTTTTTATGGTCGTATCAAATGGATACACGTGATTACGTACGTTAGTTAAATTTAAGTCATAGTGTTTATAATAATCACTGTTTTGTTCGAAAATGCAGCCTGGATCTCCTCGATTGTGATAATTTGAACCCGTTGCGGTCACATTTTTACCCGTCGTCTTATATGCATCCGATGAACGTCTCTTTCCGTCAACTTTTACGTAATTGGCAAAGGAGATACGATCAGGAAAACTTGGTATGGGGTCCATACTTACATACTTATTGGTTGCATTCCCAACGCGACTCAACTGTACTTTGATTTCATCAGGAATATTTTCATATATCTCAGGAATATGTTCATTGTATACGGGATCAATTTTTTTATCA
The DNA here is from genome assembly GCA_038994665.1 of Podotricha telesiphe. NCBI lineage: Eukaryota > Metazoa > Arthropoda > Insecta > Lepidoptera > Nymphalidae > Podotricha > Podotricha telesiphe. Next base: position 1,389,288 of record JAOYRR010000415.1, on the reverse strand, counting down.
GAAAGCACATTGTTCATATATATGTGGTTTTGGCTTGTAGGCTTTGGCAATGGTTTAGGTTTCTTTTTACCAGAGACACTGTCCGTATCATTTAATGATAGTGATGGATCTGATTGATTCATCAAAATTGCTGCGTTCTCATAAATTTTTAGTCTTTCATTTCCGGTGCAGTGTTCATCAGACAGCTGTTTTTGTGATAAAATATTATTTACCCAACCATTTTTTTTGTCAGGTTTTTGTGAACATGTAAATGTGTTACTACGCTTATAAATAAAACGATTTTTATCTAAATTATCAGAATTTTCGGTGGTATTGTTATATGCATTAGTTACAGTATTGTAATTATTGGTTTTAGTTAAAGCACAATTTTTAGCAATAGCCGATAAGAATACGGAGACCTTGACATTAGAAGACCTGTAATTAAATACTCGACATTTTAATTGGCAATTTCTTGCTAGACTCAGTGCTATGTATTTTGTTAAAGTACCAAGTGAAAAAAAACAAGTATTCAGTCAGAAGAAACACGTTTAAGGTGGGTGTTATTTTAATTTGAATGTGCTCATCGCAGTCAGTCCTTAGCGAATCTTCAAAGGACGGCAGACGTTTTCATACAAACTTGTACCTGACCGTTTCTAGACAAAATCAAAGAAACGGAAGATTTTAATGAGACGCGCATTGACAGTTTTTTGTTTTGCATCTCTCTGTAAAAGCTCTTTTAAGAAAGCTTTTTATTTAACGGAAAATGTTCCGATTGTATTTATCTAGACGTGTTACACATTCAATTAAAACAAAAAATATAAATTCTGTATAAATACACTATACTACATCTAATGCTATAATAATTGAAAACTTCCAGAAGTATTTTTATGATCATGAGTAAAAATACTAAGTACATATTTAAATACTTTAACTCATTAAATGCAAAGTGACAAAAATAATTTATTTAAAAGACATCTACAACTTTAAATCCTAAAAATATTTGCCCCAAAATCTTAATTGAACTTGTCTTTTGAAAAAACCAAAAAAAAAAAGAAACACTTCCAAGATAGCAATCACGAGTTCAAAGGTAGCGTGTGTCATAATTGAGCTCTCCAATTAAAACCGAATGTTTGAGCCTTCTGAAGAGTCTTTACTGTAATTACAGAGAGAGATTCCTTTGGCTCTTAACACGAACGTTTAGGACCGCAAGTCTAGTTATCTTAAATACGTTTAAATATCAAAGAGCGTAGTTTAATTTAATCATGCCATGTTAGTGGGTTAGAGACACACAACACAACAGACAGCTGCATACATTGGAAGCTGGATTATTAAAAACTTTGTAGAGTAAAATACTACTCGTCAAAAACAAAACCTACCTTAAGCGAACAAGTGTGCACTAGTGATAAATCACTGTTTTAGTTTCGCCTATTGAAATATAGTAAGTAGTGTGAGAAAAACAAATATTAGATTTATTATATATAACCCAATATTAGACTTATTAAATATGTTGTTGACTTATTAAACTGTTGTAGGCAACAAACAGGAAACCATCCTTTGGATCACATCTCCAAGTGCTCTAAGCCTACAAACTAATAAATAAATATATATGTATGTGTATAAATAATATTTCAACATGAAAACAAGAATATATGTAATACAATAATTGGTATAATGTAAAATTTTAACCCACACCTACTAGCGGCCGTTACAATTGAAGACATGCATGTATAAAAATGATGCGTCGCATTTTTGGATTTATCGCAGCTTTAAGCATTTAGCTTTAAGATAGAGCTAAATAATAATTTGTCAATTTTGAGAGAAATTTTCTTATCAAATGGATTCCAATTTATTATATATTTGTATTAAACGTTCAAAATGCAAAATTATAATATACGTAATTTGCGACAATAAGTTCATCCATGCTTATCTTTAAATAAGTCACAACTTCACAATACTCAAGAACTTCATACATACAAACATACATAAATAAATAAATTAAACTTACATGCCAGGCAGGGGAATGTAACTTGTGGGACTGCTATCATGGGTGGGGAATGGAGGCACATCTTCTTCACTTTCATAATTATTTCTTTTTCTGTTCTTGTAATCTACATAATTGAGTTAAACAGCTTAATTAATACTATATTTAAAATTTTAAGCAGTAATAATATACTTACACTTAAAATGTATCTATCGAGAGCAATTAAAGCAAAACCCAGTGTTTAGTAACGGCTAATTCTTAATTTTGCTCTATTTGAGGAAGACTGCGCAAAAATTTCGTATTAAAGTTGTAATGGAGGATTTCAACCTGATTTTGTTTACAATTTGCACCATATGCGCCAGCCACATTGACAAATAAATTTTAAATTTAATTCAATATGAAAATTCTAATAATATATCTTATATTAGCTTATCTTGAGTATATCCTAAATTCACGACTAAATTACATTAATACAAAAATCCTCTTGTAGGTATAAAATATAACTTTCACTGTTAAAAGGCCCGCGCTACGGAAAATCTAAAAATTTGCCTTTATCTCTAAATAAACCTAAAGATAAAACTTAAAATATCCACCACACACTTAGGGGATTGACAAAAATATTGAGAAAACGTATAAAAATTTGAACGCCTCGGGTTCGAATCCCGCTGTGTTCAAATTTTTACATATGATTTTAATTTCTAAATACGTTTTTCAAAACTTAAAATTTACCAACATTCATGGTAAAAGTACAAACTGTTCTGATCAATATTCAATTAGAACGAAAAACTTAAGTTTTACCTCTGACAGACACGGTTAGGTTGAATTAGAAACATTTCTTTTACCGGTAAAACTGGTAAATGTTAACTTTAGCTTGGAGATTTTAACACATACAATTAATACACAAGCTCACCTCTTATAACTCTCCTAACTCTACGCGTAGCTTCTTCCGAATAATCTGCCAACAAATCCTCCACAGTTTTGTCTCTATTGTCCACTGCGTTCAGATTTGCACCAGCATCTAGTAATATTTGTACTACGGTCGCCTTGCCGAAGCACGCCGCTTCGTGTAACGGTGTACCGGAGTTTGTTCGGATGTTGGGATCTATTCCCGCTGCGATTAGCAGCTTTACGACCTCTCTGGTAGAACAAGTAAGCATCTTTATTAAAAAAGGCTAGGACTAGACTAATCTAACTATTTGTCAATATATTACATAAAATTCATTATAAGTTACATAATCGCAAAACTTACAATTTCATAATCACAAATCTTTAGCAAAAACAGATAACAGAAACTATATAAAATTAAATTAATTGCTATGGAATAATAATATATTATGTTATATATATATTCATATATTAATATCGCTTTTTTTTGTTTAGCTACGCGCATCTCCCGCATATAGTAGACATTCAATACTTCGATATATATTCACTTTTCGAGACATCGCATGTTGAATTTCGAAGTGTAGATCGAACCTACAACCGTCGCGTGTACTATTCCACTGCACTACAATATTAAGGGGAAAACAGTAAGCAAATATTTTTCGCCTATGAATCAATTAACCGCAGTGCAAAAGGCAAATATCTGTCACGAACGAGCCTCATGTATATGCATGAGAGTACAAATGTAACGCATCTAGTATCATATCGGTGCCTTTTTTATGCTGTTTTTATCTGTCTCGTTTTTACCAAAAATATTAAATAAATATTCTTTTGTTGTTTGAATAAAATTATATGCAATAATAATAGTGGACTTTTTATTGAAAACTGGTTATTTGTTTTTTGTAAAAAAATTGATTTAGTTAGTTATTTTATTTAGTTACTTTAGTAATTTATCAGATAGCTGTGTCTTTCGATTTATTGTTTATTAATATCCTTATTGAAGGATTATATTTAAATTATTTTAATTTCCTCGCTCTGAATAGACAAAGCGCGGCGTTGAGTTCTGCCACTCAAATTGGGATTCAAGCGAAAAGTGGAGTGTCTGGTACACTAGGTTATCTGTGCCTGCTATATGGAAAAATCTATATTTAATATACATATGCATGGTCGATTGCAAATCTATTTCCAAAAAACTTATAGATTTGCGTCAAAACTGGCAAAGGACTTAAATATTATTAAAATTAATATTTTGAAAAGAACATAAAAACAATAAATTACTGACTTTTAATGTATACGACGACGAGTCTAAACATAAAACACTATAAAACGTTATTTGTTCATAGAACTGCCCAAATACGCAAACGCGACATGCCTCCTCCATGCATATTTTCTTATAATATAAAAAAAATTATGTCGGCGGGCAGTCTTCAGCGCACTTCAAAAACATGTTATTTATTTGAACAAAACACCTAATTCTGTTTATTAAATTTGTTTTTGAAGTGCGACTACCGCCGACATATATATGGAGAAATAAACATGTCTCACTGCGGATGAGACAATGGCTTTTTTACTATGACACGTAATTAGATACACACATATTAAGTAACGTAAAATTTGTTCAGTAGGAAGGAAAACGATAAATGAATACAATTTAATTTCCTGATCCGAACTATAATTAAATCTTTGGATGATGTGAGTAAGAAGAAGTAAAGTAAGAAGCGAGTAAGACGTCTTTGAATATTATTTTGAACATATTCGAGATTACATACAAAGCTTCAAATATAAAAAAGAACCTAGTGTCAACACACTAAGTACTCCTTTTTCTTGTAGCCGTGATTCGAGTCTAACTAAATATGTTTTTAGCTAAGTGAACTATTTAAAAAAAAAGAACTTAAGGATTGTCACTGTGTTGTTTTTACTAGGACAAGTTTACAAAGAAAATTCATTACAAAGTATGATCCGTACAATTTTCTAGACTTTTTGGAGAGGTCATAAACTATATGTACGGTACAGTACAGTAATAGCACCCTTTACGTATGTATGGAATAAGCTATATTACAAAAGCCAATCGGTCACCTTTGTCTTTTAAATTTTACATAAATGTATTAAACTAGTGGGCCCTTGACGCGTAAGATATGTGTTGCCTTAGCAATAGCAACACGTATGTCACTATACAAAACTGGATGCCATACGTATGGTTGTGTACTTTTTCATAATATAAATTTTGATACCTAGCAGGTAGTCAGAGACAACGGAGCGCAAACCGCTACGGACCTTCCTCCACTATCATTGATACCATGTTGACGAAGGTCAACCGAGGTTTCCCTCTTCTCTGATTCTCTTGCCGCTTACGTTCTAATCAAATCTGTCATTACTTCTTCTCGACGTACCCAAACCGCCAACCTAAGCACGTTCTTCTTCTTTTTTACAATAACATTCTCGCTTACGCTTGCCATGTGTACCTTTTCATTGCGGATTCTATCAGCTAGTCTGTCTCCGCACATCCTACGATGAGATCGCATCTCTTCTACATTCAGCTATCTTTCATTCTTCGTTGGTATTAAGGCATAAACGGATCAACAAATTACTAAATTATAAAAATAATATAAAAAATGTCTTAATGCCATTACATATAATATACTTATACATTAAGCGAACTTAAGCGAACATCACAGATACGCAAATTCTGGTTGACAGGCGTGCGAGCGGAAAATTGACTCGTTACGTATTCCCACCCCGTAGTTATGGTGATTACTATACGAAAGATTACTGCCAGATAAATAAAATAGGGAGGATGTTCGTTTAAATTTATATATATATATATATATATATATATATATATATATACTATATGTATATATATATATATATATATATATATATATATATATATATATATACACTATATAGGTATGTCATAAATTACTAGGGTTAAGATTGTGGATTAAGATGTAAAATTCGGTCTTTTCGTTTCCATGAAATCATCATGAAAGTATTTCAATAGAAGTCATATCTTCCTAGTGCTCCCATTCAAGGAAATAACATTTCAGCTTTCTTGTTATTTGGCTATTAGTCAGTCACTAAGTTACAAAAGTATTTATATATATATATAGGATATGTAGGATGTGTAGAGGATATGTAGTCTGTATCCAACCCCTTATAAAATACTCTACGGTTTGGCTTTGAGGACTGAAACCGGCCATTCAATTATTAATGATCATTTCAGTTATAACAGCTTGAGATTATTTTAAATTGACAAATATATTTTTAGTTTAATTATTTTAATGTATCGACATTTACTTCATCTGTTTTTACTCGAAACTGTCACAACACTGTCTCACTAACGATTCTGAACAAAAAAAAACAATGAATAATTTATTATTTTTTATTTAACACAAGTCTCCCGCATATTCCGGTACCAACTATGAAATACGTAAACGATTGCAAACGAATCCATCTTTCCTGATCTCTATTTTTAATTTAGGGATATTGCGTATACAAATCAAATAAATGTGTTTAAAATACCAAACTTTCTCAAACGTAGACATCACGCCGTCGTTGGTCCACAGAAATGTACATACATACTAAAAAAGCATATTTTCCCGCAAAGCAGAGCCGGCAGAAAGAACCTAGTGTCAGGACACTTCTCTTCTCACGACAATGTCGTACTACACCAAAGTGAGAAAATTTAAAATAATTGAAATATATATAATCATTCCACCGAGCGGATATCGAATTCGCAACTAATCCCATATACAGCCAGACGATGTCCCATATATTTATATAATACAAAAAACTCGTTTTAGCGAAAATGTAGCATTTAAATCAAAATCATATCCGTATTGACTACTGACAATTTGTGACACGACAACAATGGCGAAATCGCGGGCCGATTGGAGCGTTATAACGAACGAATGAATATGAATACGGCGGTGTGTACACGCTTTTATATTACCATGTATTAATATTCAACGACTAATAGTTACGTAGAATTAGGCTGTTGAAAATGAATAAATGATTTTCTTTTTAAAATTCAGTATCTATTTTTTTTCAAAGAAAGTAGTGAAAAGACACACTCCCTTATTAACCGTGCATTTGAATTTTTTACACAATAAAAATTGAATGCCATGACATTATATTGTTATTTATTTAATCGTCAAGGTCTTCAATGCATGAATTAAAAAAAAGATATGTCGCACCGATCGAACATGGATCCTTGTAAATTTACTAAATCACAATTAAAAAGTTAATGGCGAAATTCAAAACAACTATACATAAATTAAATTTTAAATTGTTTTTTAATTATTTCAAACTGAAAAGGTATAACATTAAAAAAACCTTAATGGTAAAATTACACAATATACTTACTCATGACCGTTCATACTGGCTCTATGCAGTGGGGTGTTTGAGAAGTTCCTTACCCTCCAATTGGGTAATTTGTATGGATGCACCAATGTTGGATGGGTTTTGATCAAATGTTTGACAGTTTTCAACCTGTTGACAACAATTACTGTTATGAATGATAATCCAATAATAAATAAATAAGGAGAGAAAAGACTAATATACAAAGCTGCAGTTTTGGCTGTGCGTTGTCTGTCAGTCATTTAGTTATATATTATTTTTAGATAAAAATTTTCAAGTTTTAACTATAGAATACAGTAAACACTGGAGTACTTATTTTTTAAGTACATATATCCGACTTAGTTATTAATTTCGACGAATAAAATACATAAAAACAAGACGTGTTTTAACAAGAATAATTCTTAGAAATAGCTGATAGCAAAAGCGTGTAACGTCGCACGAATTGATTTAAAGGACATGTACAAATTCGATCCATTTACTTTTTCATTTACAATTTTTCATTTTTTTTTTAATTATATACAAATGTTATCTGTCTATAGCTATCTACAGCTCAGTACACGTACAAAACCAAATATTGTAAATAATTGTTACATAATATAAAACTTTCAGTAAAAGTATTATCTAAAAAAAAATTATAGCTTATTCCGCTTATTAAGAGATCACATTTCTACAATAAACTCGTTATGCTACTGATGATACTAATTTAATTGTAAATCGATATTTACCTCTTAATAAATTCCCCACTATAAGAATACATTGAATCAAATATTTTTATACACGTCTCTACGAAACGTATAGAAGGTTTGAAATATAAGAGATACCGCACCTTTAACTTGTTCTAAACTCTAAAGAAACCGCTAAAGAGAAGTCAAAGTTGGTAACATTCGCGAACTATTCGAAGCGGTGAAATCTAATTTCTAGAGTCGGCGGCAAATTCAAAAGATCTACGAGACAGTTTCAAATAGCCAACTTTATATTTCACACTTGACATGTTTTATAAGATTTACGTATTAGTTTAGTAACTTTGCTGTATAAGTTAGTATGCAAACATATTAGTTGCGTCCTGATTATTTAGGATATATATCACATGTTCATTATTTTAGTTTTTTTTTTCACCTCTATAATAAAGCAGCGATGAACGATTGAGATTGAGTGATAGAATTTTTTTAATTTTCTGCACACTTTACCCACATTGCATTTCCGGTGCATTCCGGAAGTGGCAGGGTACAATACTGTAAGTACTCTTTATACTATCAAAGAATCTCTCACTGCAAGCTAACACTTCAAGGTTTGAATGTTTGTAAACATCATCCTGATTATTCTACAAAATGGCTAATTTTTCAGAATATTTTAGCAATTTATAGAAAAATATATAAAATCGTTATGTTCAATAAATAAAATACAACATTTATATTTTTTCTACATAATAGATTATACATTAATTTTCTGTACATAATAGAGTATACGTATGTACATTTTTTGTACATAAAAAATGTTAAAACGTTTCCAGAAAACATATAGAAAAATTTTATCGTTTCTTAAGTGTGTTATAATAACACTTTACAAATAATAAATATATTGAACAAGTAGCATTTTCTCGACATTTGCCAAACGATTATTTCATAGAAAAAATCTGTGAGTAGCAGCAATTTTGTAAAAATCTCTCTTTATAGATGTTAACAACAAAAATAAGATGTAACAAGAATTTCGACGTACCTGGAGCATAGTAGCATAGATCGTAAGGCTTAGTGGTCAAAGCACTTGGACGGATGCAAGAGGTTCTGGTTCGATTCCCGGTACATTCAACTTTTAATAAGTTTTCTAAAAACATTTTTTTGTTTCCTAACCATGTGAACAAAAACATATCATATAATTAAATAGACCAAGACATTACCTGCCATATTGAGCTGCGAGATCCAAAGCGCTCTCGTCTTTCACGTTGCGGATGGTGACGTCAGCTCCCTTGTCTAAGAGCTTGGACACCACGTGGACTGACCCAAACTCCGCCGCCATTATGAGGGCTGTCTCGTTTGATAGGGTCTAATTGTATAAAATAGAGCGAATTATTTAAAAAAATTAAATGAACACACAATAAAATCTATTATGTGAAGAAATATTAATTATTTACCATTTTAAGCAATTCGATTACCACTGTATTAGCCTTTTTATAAATGTATTAATAAATGTCACAATGATATCGAATAAACACTCAGTTAATAGTTAAGCATAAAAACAAGAAGATTCAATAACGTAAATCATATTTTTGTTACAATAAGTGAACAATATATAATCTTTTAACATTTAAAATTATGTAATTGGTGCAAAATTTCTATACATTTTGCTTATCTCCTCATATATATGTAGATGTGCAGAAATACAATGGTGATTTGAGCACCCTCAAATTGTCAATCAATAAGTCCGTCACTGTGCACATATATTTAGGACTGAAATAACAAATAAACACTAGACTGATACTTAACCAATTTACTTAGTTTATTCAAAAACTTACCACTCTGATTGACGTTGACATGTGGAGTGTTGTGAAAGCAAGAAGCATGGCGACAATTTCTGAATCGCCTTTGAACGCCGCGAGGTGGAGGGGCGTAGCCCCTTTGTCGTTTGTGATGCATGGGTTCGCATCGACCGATAGGAGATGTCGGACTATTTCTCTATTAAAAATAAGGAATTATATTCAGTACTATATATAAACGAAAGGTCATCACAAAATATCGAAAATCCCTTGACATACAAAGATAAAATTTGACAGAGAGGTAGTTTATAGTTAGTAGGCCGTGCGGTAAGGATTTTTTTGACAAATCCGCATTAAGGAGATTTAAGGGTTCTCGCAAGTATGAATGTCTTTTTTTCGCTACGCACTTAAAATTTGGCCTAGAGACCTTCATTAATATGCGGACGTAGTCGCGGGCAACAGCTAGTACTACGGGCAGCAACATAATATATATATAAATTATTGCAGGTCATCGTTAGAGAAAATGCGGCGTTTGGTTCCGAGTGAGCGTCTTCGCAGTACTAAGTAAGTAAAAGGGTTGTTATTTCAATAGGATCAATTTTTTGTATTAAAATTTCCTTATTACCACTTATCGTCTAATTTTAAAGGCAGAAAAACCCAGGACTTTTCTTCATAGAACAATATGAAACGGTATAACGTAAAAATAACCTTGTTATGTGACAAAAGTACGTATTGATTTTGACTGTTTATGCTACAAATATCTATAATTATTACTTATTATTTATCTAATACCATCCTTATCTAGATAATTTTGTGAAATAAGAATGTAAAGGATTAAAGATATGATATTGTTTACTAGTAAAATCAACCAATTAACGAACTAAGTCATATTATCATACTTAAAAACTAACTCAATAATGAGGAAATCAAAGAAAAAAATAATAATTGTACTTCTACTTTCCGAATCTTTATTAAGGTAGGGAAAATCACAGTAAAGCAATATAATCCCAACTGTAACTGGCATTATTATAATTTGGAAATAATATTTTACAGTTAAGTTCTATTTAAAGAAAAACTACTTTATTATGGTTATATTCAATAACAATAACAGTAAATATATTATGTTACCGCCATTATTTTTATATGCTTACTTTTTATATAATATTACCTATAATTTTGTTAAATAAAATACATTTGTTAATTAGTTTTTTATTATTTTCAGCTTTTTCCCCAATAAAGAGGCAGTCAAAACCTAGTGTCGAGACACTCCGTTCTTCACATTCCACCCGAAACGACACGTGTGTTGAATCGCGGAGCTCAACGTTGTTTCAATTATTTCGTTCTGGTGTAAAAATAAAAAAATACTAAATTTTAAAAGCCCCGCTGACGCGCACAGTGCGCTGTGGCTTAGCATCATATATGTATAATTTATACAAAAGTGTATGTAATACACACACATACATGTGTAATATTTATATTGTTCGTGTAATATTTGTGTAACGTATTATGATTAAAAATATTGGCTTTCTGCAATTCTTCCCCATAAAAACATCAACAAGGCCAACTTACAATGAAAAGTTTTTTTTCACAAAAACAGATGGCGTTAGTGGTAGTCTGAATCGCGCTATCGTTTGGTTCGAACGAAAACTATATGAGGTGAACGGTGTGAAAGGGAATTTAGACAAACAGACAAAAATTTAAAATATTTTTGAAGGGTAATTCGCTGGGGGTACTGCCGAATTGCCTTAACTTTAAAAGAATATAGTATATAAGGAAAATTACGAATGTGATTAAAGTATAATTAATACATTATTTAAATGTTAATTAATATCGTAATAAAATAAATTCAGGCTATTTATACGGATTTGCCATTACACGCTTTAGGATAAGCGAAATGTTTGCGACTTAAGGTTCCATTTAAGTATGAACGAAAATGATTAGTTCAGAATACATATATATATATATATATTTATTTATTTGAATACAGCGCCACTATAATATCACTTGTTAAATTATTTTGTATGTTACATTTTTTATCGTAGTATCGTATCTGCAATGTTTTAATTGTATTTTTAGATTTCAATCCTTGGGGACAAAGTGTGTTCGCATAAAAATCAAGGGCCATTTCGTAACATGCGTACGAAATTTACAAAATATTGATTTATAATATTCTTTTTTTTTAATTTATTTATGTCATGGGGATACGAAGAGAAATTTATTAGTTCACTGTCCTAATTAGCATGATATGAGTATAATTAATTTTTAAAATAAAAAAATGCATTTTTATTTTAAAAAATAATAGATTAAAATGTACAGAAATGAAAATTCAAGACTTAAATCGTACCTGTGACCTTGAAGACATGCGTGATGGAGAGGTGTATAGCCGCTGTCATCTTGAACGTTTACTCCAGCAGCGTTTCTTCTCAAACTGCAAGAAAAATAAAATCAGAAAAAAATAAAAAAAAAAATTCGCAGTCGGTAGGATTCGAACCTACGCTCCCAGAGGGAATCTGATTTCTAGTCAGACGCCTTAACCGCTCGGCCACGACTGCTACTTGCTAACCATTCTAAAATCGAAGATATAAAACAACAATATGGATACATTTCATTAAAAACTATAAATAAATGTATTCAAATTAATTAACATATAACGACTGTAGTCGACTATTTTTCGAATACGTTTTTTATAAAAAACGTGATGGCGTTCTTTATAAAAAACGTAGCGACAAATTACTTTCTTTCTTTCAATCTTTGTATTCTAATTTCAATGATTTTTTGATGATTATTTTTAATTTATTCAATCAATATTGGGACAGCGTCAGACTTTAAACGCAATTGCTGTGGGTTCAATCCCCACTCGTGGCATTGAATATTTGAATTATTTTTAGGCCCCGGCTCAGGTAAGACAAAGCGTGGCGTAGAATTGCGCCATTTAACTTAACTCAATGTCTGACATTCAGGCAGAACGGGAACGGAGGGTCTAGGCACTACGTACTCTACCCTGCTATGCGGGAAAAAGCGTGAAGCTATTATTATGGTTAGTACGACCAATACTTAAGATTTCAATATAAAATAAAAAGGGCAATTATAATAATGTGTCTGATGACTGGGCTTCTCGCCTATTAAGGAGTAAATTTCACAGGCAATCCAGAGATCGTGCATACTTCCATTTATGCGAAAGGGTAAACGTATTATTTTTCAATAGTCAGTATGCTCTACCTAACTGAGAACCGTGTGTAAATTGTTCAAAGACATTTAACATTTTTTCTATATAAAAAGACGGTGCGAAAAATTATGCGTACATATAATGGTAGAAACAAAATGTCTATTGTGAGCTTTTTGCGGCCTTGACACGTTCTCAGCGTATTTAGTGGCGGGTCAACGATCTTAAGCAGAATCCTGTTGTTATAACAGAATTGTAATCTACTGTACTTACTTTAAACAAAATTCATACTACAATGATAACGGTTACTCCACATACCATCTGTTTCAACAAAGGCTATTAAATAACTTCGAGAATAATTATTTATTCAAGCTTAAATATTATACCTTTGTTTAGAAGTATTAGGAACTTAAGTTGATTTTGAAATATGATGCTCGGAGGGGTAATAAATAAACTAGAAGAGGAAGATAATTTAGTTGGACTTACGAAAGAATTGTCGATAATAGGTACTGAAGGCATATCACACAATTACAATAGCTTTTTACTTTAGCTCTCTGTTCTTTCTGGGTACCTTTTCAGTGTTAATGCAAGTGGAGGCACGGAGGATAATAAACGAATATATATTATGTGAAGACTATAATATACTAAATATTTGTAAATATGTGTTGGATAGAGAAATTATTAGTTAGAAATCGTTAAAACAGTTTAATATTAAAATACCACGATCAAACAATAAAATAAACGCTGACAATTCTATAAAGCATTACATTTTGAGTATTTCACCACTAATTTCCTTAGTGACTGACGTGACGATTTTAAATAGGACAATACGAAATAAAATACATAATTTAAATTTGTGCCACGTTCCAAAAAATGAGTAATTTCTACGTAATAATTAGAATAATAAAATGTTTAATTGTAACAACCCAGCATTTATCTGTCACAAAGATAAGTTCTTTATAAGAACTAAGATTATCAAAGTATAAACAAACAATAAAGTTGTACGATGCCTACGCATTAACATCATTACCTAGTTGTAATTAGAAAGTTTTTGATATATAATATAACAAATATATGTATTTTACATATATGACAAGTATAGACTCACCTGTCCATGAAAAGTTTATTTTTAATTTTCCTTTTAGCCTGAGAGTAATTTTTGTAAAAATTAGATTTCACATTACCACACGCATCAAACGCACTGAAGCAATTCACATTTTTTTGCAAATCACTCATTTTAATATAAACCATGGAATAATTTAAAGCGCGATAAGACGAAGGCTAGCAAGGCATGACGACCGCTGCGGCAGTGGTAAGATGACTCACAGGATAGCCCCGTGTATGTCACAAACAGGTTTAAAGTCACATAGTAGAAAATAACAAACGAGCGGTATCGAGAGGGTACGGTCGTTAATGAAATCAGATTGTGGGCAAAGTGACCAAAGATAAAGATAATTTTTGATAAGATATAATAAATGGTTCAAGGAACGTTGCGAATTTATGCGTTTGATATTTAAATATATATAGCAAACAATCAGGCGATTATTGTTAGATATTGCTCTAATAACTACTGGCCTTCGTTAATTTAGCATTTATTTAATCTTGATTTTTGTCTATTCTAGTCCAGTCTACATTGTTAGTAGACAAGCAATAAAAGACGTCAGTCATTACAGTAAATTGGACAAAACTTAGCTTTATGAATAATCAGTAAATTTGATATTAATGTGGTTTGTTTTTATGATTATTTGATTAATTAAATTGCAAGGTAATTAAGAACCTGACTGTATAGGAAATTTTACTTTCAAATTTTAATTTGAAATAGAAAGTGCTTTAGAAATTGTGAAATACTTAGTGTTATCGCTCGATAAATATATGTTTTTTTTTAGCTTCAAGCTTTTTACACTACGCTCTCCACTTTGTGCCCGAAAACGAAACATTGCGTATTGAGAGGTGAAAATAATAATGTACATATTCCTCTGAGTGGAATCGAACCGGCTATAAGTTTAAATATTAATACAACGTTCATTGAAAATCTTTCCTTTAATAACAAGTAAGAACAATATAAGAACAAGTTGAATATAAAATAAAAAGACCATATTGAAACTACTCACGAAATAACGTTTTTACAAAGGAACCTGTTCCTACAAAAAAAAAATTCATACAATTAAACTTCTTCGTAGCATTATGTAAAACTACTTTGTTACATACATCGACAGGTCCGTAATGACTCTTAACCTACTTTGAACGCTGTTTGTTTTACGTCCAATAACACAACTACAAACGACTTGCCTAATTTTGAATTACTTATTGTATATTATGCATTTTTATCGCCGTTAAGCATAACTTGGATGTCATGACAAAATAAAAGGTTTTTTGTGACACATTCAATACAATTCTTACTCATTTTAAAAATCTAAAAATTTAACAATAACTTACGCTGTCTAAAAAAATTTGATTAATGAAAAATATTGGATATTCATTTTATAGAAGAAATTGTTACATATCTTTTAATAAATGACACACAGCAACGTATTGAAAATAGAAATAACTTACATTCAGCCATTATGGTAATATCGTCAAAATATATATTTTAACGAATTATTTATTATCACAAATCCTACGTCATATTAATTTGTTATATTATACTAGACCACTCTACGTATTAATGAACTTAGCAAGAATGTTCGTCAACAACTATAATTGACCATAACGAGCGTTAAACGCTGTATACTTTGTATTCAAGATTAAAACAAATTTTCTTTAATAATATTTTAAATAAAAGCTATGTACTTATTTCTTGGGTGTAACTTTTCTAACAATAAATATAATATAAAACTCGTATATTACAAAAGCAGCATTTCTACATCAAATTCTATTTCCTACTACAATTGTTTAGAAGTTAAGAAACAGTTATAATATATTACCCTAAGGGAATAATGCAAGGAACTCCGCAAGAAATAGAAAGGTCCATTGGCCGTAACGGAACGCCTCATTTAAAACTAAACAGCAAGGTAAATACGCGAAAACGAGTAAGTTCAATAAACCGACATGGATATAATCGGACAAACAGACCGCCATACGGGAAACAATGGCCTGAAGTAGGTTCCTTGTAACTGTGTAATTTTTGTATAAGATTCACGTTTTCTGAGAAAAAAATATGTAAAGACACGCTTATTAAGTTATATCTAAAACTTTATAGTTTGAAAATCTACTAAATACGAACAAATAATAAGTTAATACCAACCCGTAAGTAAATTTCAATCTGGTAATCATGAGTAAATCTTGCAAATCCGGTATCAAAAACTTCATTTTTCAGGTAATAACACTATCAGGTGACACTAACACTAATAAAACCTGAGCATGTCTTTACGATCACAAACGTTTATCCATCAACGATATCCAATGGTGGGACGCGCGTTATCAGCTTAAAGAATTTTTAACTAAATATTGATTTTAAAAATTTTAGACCAGCGCGTCCTGCTGAATGCTACAAATGACTAAGCGAGTGATTCATAGGCAGGTCGGTCGGTTAGAACTTTTCATTGCGGTATTTTGAATAACTGTTGTTCTTAAGTTTTTGAGCCACTGCTCTAATTACTTCTAATCTATAAATATATACGTAATAATAAGTAATATTACCTTTCATATAATAATAAATTTAAAAAATATATACTGTGACACATCATACAAAATCAAGTTTTAATAAAAAGGCCAAGTATGCCAAAAAAAAAACACCAGATACAGTAAAACAATCAACGAGTCTTGGTGTCGTGAATTGCTAATTGCATACAATTTTACCGGCCACGGCTTTTCATTGTGAGGTCAGTGTTACCAGCAACAAGTGTTTACGGTTTACCTATTTGGAATGTTGTCAACGAAATGGAAACTCGTGTCAAGTACAACCTTTTAATGAAGGAAACGTGTCCGTTTATAGACATGGACGGGATTTTACGATGATACTACTACAGGTATAGAATTCAATTAATAACTAGTATTGAATACTACGATACTATGTGAGAAACCAATACCATATGGTGTCAGTTTCCGAGTACGAGAACAAGTTTAAAAATAAATTTTGAATAAATAAAATTAATATTTCTTGAATCAATTTCACACAGAGAGGAACCAAATTAATAAAATAACATTATCATAAAACTTTTATAAATATTTTTTGTATAAAAAAATTACTTCGTGAAATCTGTAAGGCATTACAAAGGTCTACATCTTCCATGTTTTGAAATAACCTATTATGTAACATTTTCAAATGCAAGATATACAGTCTACACTACACATTACACATGCTTAAGGAAAACATCCACAACGAAAACAATGACAGAATTAATTATACCTATACATTTAATTCAGGATACAGTGAAGTACAGGAAACATTAGGATAGCGTCTAACGTCAAACACTATTGGTTGCATGTTCGATCCCCGCTCGGAGGAATGATTATATTTGAATTATTTTTATTTCTTCGCTCTGATACAAGACAGAGCGCGGCGTTGAGGGCCTCCTCTGAACACGCAATGTTTCAAATTTAGGCAGAAAGTGGAGAAGCGACTCTGACAACAGACTCTTAACAGTCTTGATATTCTGACTAACCCTGGTTTACGGAGAAACGTGTGATGATGCTTTATATATATATATATATATATATATATATATATATATATATATATATATATTTAATAAAATTGAACTATTAAATTAAAAATATGTTTTTAAGCCGCACTGTCCATTTAAGATATATGTTCCATTTTTTCCTTATACATATTTATATTGTACATCTCCAGAATTTTGTGAGATGGGAAAAGTTATCGTCAGGCTCTTTCTTCTCATACACATGTTCATTAGCTTCACTCTTTCCATGTTATCTTATGCAAGAAAACATGTTTGTTATATAACTTAAGGAAAGTGGAGTGTCTTGACACTAGGTTCACTGTGCCTGCCTGCCTAACTATAATGAACCTTCTACTATCATGATAAATACCAGTATTACCAAAGTAACTGTAGCGTTACATTGTACGCAATTTACAGTATATTCTTTTTTATTTATATACCTATCCTACTAATATTATAAACGCGAAAGTTTCTAAGGATGTTTTTTACTCTTTCACGTAAAAACTACTATATGGATTTAAATGAAACTTTACAATAATATAGCTTATACATCAGAATAACACATAGGCTACAAGTTATAAAGACATTGTGTAAATTGACCAAAATATCAAGTAAGTATCTTATGTTCAAGCCATTAAAGCCAAAATAGTGAACCATTGTAGTCAATAAATTAATATTATAGTATATATATG
This sequence comes from Podotricha telesiphe, assembly GCA_038994665.1. NCBI lineage: Eukaryota > Metazoa > Arthropoda > Insecta > Lepidoptera > Nymphalidae > Podotricha > Podotricha telesiphe. The sequence goes on along the minus strand of JAOYRR010000415.1, from coordinate 1,371,137 downwards.
CTAAATGCGTATGTATACACGCTACATATACCAGAATATTATTTTTTTGCTATTTTTGTGTCTGTCAGTCTGTTTGTTCCGGCTAATCTCTAGAACGGCTACACTGATTTTGACGGGGCTTTCACTGGCAAATAGCTGATGTAAGATCTCCACGCGGACAAAGTCGCGTGCACAGCTAGTAAACTATATATGTATAAAATAACGGGGCGTTAAGTGTGACGGGATATTGACCACGTGTTCAGTACGGGCATATGTTAACTCTCATCACATGATCTGTTTTGTGACGCACTATAACAGTTCGACCGTTGTGTATTAATGGGCCCATTATTTTAGATACTAGATAAATTAATTTGTTAGATAATATTATTATTATATTTCACTAACGTAAACACTCAAACGTACTATTGTTTTCTGTCAATACTGTATGTATATTATGAACGGTTTTTTTTTAAATTTTTAAACATTTCTCGTATTATTGCTTATAATTAGCAGGGACAGGGAAACTAATGATAACTTATAAGTCACTGCATTCTCCAGTTACTGTCCATTTCGCTCACCTATTATCACCTATTACACGACCTAACGCAGCTTCGTCTTAAGAAACCTTTTTAGACTATGAAAATTACTTCAACATAAACATTTACCTGAATAAAATCGAACCAATAACGAACGCGTAATTTATGAAATTAATAAAATCCAACAAATCCTTTTTTATATTTAAACATATAGTGATAATAAATAAATTGTAAGCTTCACAATCAAAACGTTAAACTATATGAATGTGTTGTCCGTAAAAATAGGACAGGCTAAGAATAACATGAGGCGATAATACTATGTTATACGAACACATAAATAGCATACGATTGATCCAAAAATTTAAGAGTTTTTAGTTAAGGCTATTCGTTTTTAAACATCTATAAAACAAGTAAATAAAATTGGAGTGTATGTTTGTAGTATTAAAATAACAGCTTTTACTAAATGAATATGTGTATGCATTAAGTGAAAGCGCTACATATACCAAAATAACATTTTTTACAATTCTTGCCTGTTTGTTCAGGCAATCTGGAATGGCTGGACCAATTTTAACGGGGTTTTCACTGGCAGATCTGATGTAATAAGTAGTAACTTACGCTAATCTTCATTTTAGAATTTTACGCGCACTAAAACTAGTTTTATATAAAACAGTATTTGTTTTTAATTTTTTCTCAAAAGTATATTACATATACCCTAAAAAATTATTAATTGAACAAAATTCAAATTTAAGAAAGAATATCCACTCCAAATCAGAATTTGTAATTTTTTTCAAAGCTTTTAAGCCGTCTTCTTGTGATTTAAGATTCTAGGTCAATGAGAAGTAACGTATAGGTCGCGCTCATCGTTCAATGTGCCTATTATAGAAGAAAGTATAAGTTTCGAAAATGAATAAACTATTATTTAAGCTTATGTATACACCTATTAATGTTTTAAATATTCGTTTGTCATATTTATAAATTATTATTCACACACTTTAAACACAACAAATTGAAGCAGCGCTTGGACGGTTTCGAAAAGACGCGGGTTCGAATTCCGCTGCGTTCAAATTTTATACGTTTTCTAAAAATGTTTTTTAGCTTAACATATTACGCTACTTGACAAAATTTTAAATGCACTATTTTATTTTTAATATAAAATAAAAACCTGCGTATTTTCAGTATTTTTGAAATTTACAGGTTGAGGCCCCATCGTGATGCGTGGCAACATATCATTTGTTGTACACGATGTTTATGATTCCGATTCCCGCTCGGTGAAATTATCATAATAGAATTATTTTCATTTCTCCGGTATGGAGCGCGACGTTAAGTGCCGCTACCCAACACGCCAATTCTCGAATTCGGACTGAAAATGAAGAATGGAGTGTCTTGACAGTAGGTTCACTCTGAAAAAACCTCAAGATTTGTTCTATTCTACTTCTATTTTCTGATGATAAGATCAAAGTAAATGTATACGCACAATATATTTCATTTGACAAATTTTAGAATTTGTAAACTTTACTTAGCAAGTTAATAAAATATTTTTTTATATAATTTAACGAGCTGCATGACTTGTTATATAGATTATAGATAAATTTTACACAGAGAGGAAACAATAATCGACGAATGAAAGAACATTATCGCTATTCTTATACAGTATGTATAAATTTGCAACAACATTTGAATTACTCATTGGCTTTTACGTCAAAAGTTCATAACATTGTATGAGGCATTGGTTTTGTTTTGCTAGTGCGGTCACTTGAAGTAAATATTTATAGTTCTATGGATACTGAATTATAATAGGCAATAGAATATCTAGGCAAAGAATTAAAAAATGGTACGCGTAGCCGGGTATTTAGAAGAAGGAACCTACTGTCAAGAAACGCCATTCTTCATTTAAAGCACGAATTCGAGGCTTTGCGTGTGATGTGGCGCAACTCAACTCTTACCAAAACGAGAACATAAAAATATTTTAAATATAGTCAAGTCAATCCCCCGAATTAAACCCACAATCAATCGCGTTTACGCGTAAGCTGTTGAACTTCGCCATGATCTAACTAAAAATACTGAAAGTGTAGATGTACTTGAAAATTATTAAAAAAATCGGTCAAAGTATAAAAAATAATAGTAAGAGTTTTACTTAAAACGTGTTTTAATATAATATTTTCAGATCAAACATTACACGAACCTCAGTTACAGAAGAGATAAAAATAATTGAGCGGTCCATAATGTCTCGTATGCCGCATCCGTAATAAAAACCCAACAGGCCGGTGGCGTTTAACCTACAAAACCTAGGTTACCAATTACTCATAACTATCGCCTACATGCACTTGTGGAGTTCTAAAATATTATGATTGACGACTTGTTCATTGAATATGCTACGGTCAACTCACCATTCACCGTGTCGCGAGAGTAGCTTGGAACAGTGCCCGGGACTCGCGACCCAAATGCACGCTGATAAAATATCTTAAAGAAATCCATAATTTATAACTCTACTAATATAATAAAAATGGAGGAATGGAGTATACTGGACAGCAACAATATTTAGCATAAAATATAATGAAATGTTTTCATGAAATTCACTATTATCATCCATAATTTTTTTTTACATTTTTTCACACACTTAGGAAATTGAAAAAGACATATTTAGAAAACGTATAAAAATTTTAACGCAGCGGGATTTGAACCCGTGCCTCTTGAGAACCATTCAAGCGCTCTGATCGCTAAGCCACGCGTTCGATCGCGTGGCTTCAAATTTTTATACGATTTCTAAATATGTCTCATCTATAGTTGTTAAAATAAAACTGCTCAACACAACTATTTTGAAAATTATATTTTTATTTATCAGCCAGAGAGAATCTAATGTGAATACATTTCAGTCTCCACTTTCCGCCCGAAAACGCGACATTGCGTTTTGTCTAAGATACCAGAGCGGAGAAATATTTAAAATGGAATCATACCACCGAGTGGGCATCGAACTCACAACCATTCGCATTTACAAGTTAACCTGAAAGCCTAATTTCCAAAATATAAACGTATTTGTTATTTTTACTACTATGACTGTTTCACATGTATAATATTGTTTAACAGGTTACCGCAAATGACAACATATTGATACCTAAATATTTAGTAAAAAAACGTGTACAAAATAGACATTAAATATAAATATTAATTACACGCAATTCTTAGTCTATCGTATAGGCAGATATTTATCACGGAAGTATAACAAATAAAATCGAAATATATATATATATATATATATTCTTATCGTATTAAAACGATGCGTGAGGTAAAGTACTTATAACATGTGAACGAAATGTTCATGGTTTTAAATCTCCAGCGGTTTTAAATTCATATATGATGGTTCTGCAACAGTATAAACTAATACCGGACTAATAAGTATTATAATATTCATTTACAAGAAAAATTTGAAAAATGCGGATATATAATAAGTTTGTTCGTGTTCAATTATAATGACGTACGTACCTGCAATCAAAAACAAAAAGAAAAGCAAATTAATCATAAACATTTAGCACTGGCCGTCTTATTATTCTAATCGTTAAAGTCAAGTGCACGCTTGCATACAAAGATGTTTTATATAGGATAATAGGATATAGGCATGGTTAGGTTAAGTTCAATGCACTTTCTTAACATTGATCGCTGGCTGCGAGCCAAACACTTAATTTAATACTTAAAGGTATACTTCCTTAAATAGATAACGATTAATTTGCCGCCATCGAAGTTACACAAGTTATTTTATAGTCTGCAAAATCGATGCATTGTGTACATGTTAGAATGTTATTGTTTTAGTAATTAAGCTATTGTCTCATGTAATCGACGGGTCTTATTACGACTAATGTAAGGAACCGGTCTTGGTGATATCGTATGATTTTAGGTAATGTATGATCAAAACAGTTATAAATATAAATTTGTAATATAAGAATCGTATATAACAAGAAAATGGGTAAAATTTGGACTGAAAATAAATAATTGGTGATCATATTGCCTGAGGACATGTTTAATAAAAGCCTTTAAAGTAACCAATATTTATTAATATGTACGTACTTGTTTTATTTTGATTTACCGCAAAATGGTAAATATATTTTTTAATGTTAAGCAAAAACAAGACGTAGAGTATTACCGATGATTAAGTCGCGTTCTATAGTATGAACATTACATAAGGAAAACATTATTGTAACACGTAGGTAATAAAGTTAGCGTTCATGATTAATAGTCTATGCATAAAATTTATTATTAAACCTTATAAAACTTAAGATAAATATTGTACAGACAATTCAGAATATCTTAGTAGAAATCTAAGAAGAGATTTGTGTCCAGACCTTGATTGTTTAATTGGTAATTGTCACCGTAGTCTTAGTTGTTAAGCTCGTTAAGAAAATTGCAAGAACACTGTCTTATATTTAAACTTAATATGCAAGACAAGTCCATATAAGACCGAGATATGCACGTAAACATTGTAAATACACTTGTTACAATCAGTATTGTCTTGAGATAACAGTAAAATATTTAAGATTTGATATAATTCGATTGTCTATTAATAAATTTTAATTCATAAATCTGTACAGATCTTAAGAAAATCATATAAAACATGTAAAGACCCACCTTGGAAAAGGACCACTCCTTTTAGAGATTTGTCCTAATATTTTCTCAACGCTCTTCTCGTCGCCCTTACGCGCCGCATCCAATAAATCCTGGCCTTTTCCCATGGCCCATTTAATCGCATGCACCAATCACAAATACTACACAATATATAATCATTTCAATTTTTTACACTAGACTTCACTACACACTACAACTTTATTGATCGCGCCGCCATATTTAGATTAGACGTGAGTGCGCTCTAGCGGCCGACGAAGGAATCGATATCGAGATACAACTTCTTGTCTAGTGCCTCCTCGACCTACTCACAAACTTGTAATATTATATCACTATTACTTATTATTAAACGTATGAAACTACAGCAAAATAAGAATATAATTCAATTTTCAAACTAAATTATTAATTAAAACTAAACACAAACACGTATATATGAGAAAACAAGTCAGAAATGAGTAAGGTTTTTGCCTGTATTATATATAGGTTGTCTCGTTCACACTTATGAAAATATCGTATATTTGATTCATTTTTCGTTCATTCGTTCGCTGGCATGAAGTTATCGTTCAGATTTTGTTCATTCGGTCGCGTATATATGTCACTCAAGTCGTTTTGAAGTAAAGTACCATGAAATTAAAGGTGTTTTTGTCCGTTTATCACTATTTTTAAGTTCACTGTGCCTTGTTTTGATTGCGGTTTCGTTACATTGCGTTAAAGTTACCTTTAATACTTTCTAGAAAGGGCCGTGTTGAAAATCAAAGTATTAGCAGTGCATTGATTGATTCGTAACTGTCAAAATGAACAGCTGATAAGCATCCCTGACTTGCGTGCACTTGAATGAATTTCAGTTGGTCAGTTTATTTACTTCACGAAACTAGTTGACAATAAATAATTTGACTCAATTTTTTGAGAAAACACAATAAAAATGTACATTTTACATGTGTTGTTTGTGTATACATTAGTTACAGTGGTCAACTGTCAAAGTAAGTACATTAGTGTTTTATTATTATATGTTTTTAGCTATTTTCTTTATTCATCTATTTATTAAAAAAATAATAATAAACAACTTTTGTAAGAATGCTAAATATATTTTTGAAAACATTAAAACATGTTTAATTTCAGATATAAGTTTAATATTACCACTCAACCAAACAATAAACTTGTATAACAAAGAATTGTATAATGGTTTTGTTAACCTAAATTCTTCATCGACTTTGCAAGTAGACTTCACAAGTATGAATAAAAATGTATCTTTTATTATATTTCAAGTACATAGCCATTTGTACAATGTAACATTATACAACAATACCTTAATAAAAGGTTCATATGTGTCTGGGACAAATGTAGGCTTGTATAGTAGTGCAAAACCCAAAATAGATACATTTTATGTCAATAACCCAAACGCCGTCAATCTCAAGCTGTATATCTCAGTCCATGGTTATGCTGCGACAGGTATGAATTCTAATTTTGTTTTTATATATTTATATTATAAAGTAGTATATAGAGGTTTTATATGTCTATAATTACTTGTTGTAAAAAAAGGAATAAAAGTAAAGTGTTTATATATTCTAAAAAATTCTATTAAAAAATTCTATTTTAAAAAAATTCTGCATAAAAATAATCTTGCTTCAATATTTTTGAAGCTTTTCTATAAGACATGTAATTTTTAGATCCTATACCTGGAGGATGTAACATGGAATTTGCTGTGCCAACTGCTCCTTATATGCAAGTCTCATACAATAAAGCATATATATTAGTTGATGGTGGAATGGCCAGAGATTATTCTGACAAGACTTGTAACAGTATAGAAAAAGTTGTTGTATTATTTTATAAATTTAATTTACCAGAGAGATGTTTTGATATAGATTTCTATTTTGATGGCATCAAGAGTTTAATGACTTTAGATAGTATTCAGAGTTTAGGTGAATATGTAAGTTGAGTATAAAAATAAGCCCTCTATATATGATAAACTAGGATTAACACTTGTAGTTACATATTTTTGTTGTAACTAATTAAATTAGCAAAATATGGCCACAACTTTATAAAACAGAAAATACCCAGAAGCATGACTTATAAATTAATGTCACTTTTATTGAATATTTGTCCATAATTATATTCTTTTATCATTTTATATAAAAAAAAACAAATATATTCTACTATATTCTATTCTCTTCTACTATTTTACAATTACAGTTAATTGAAACCAATTATTTGTAGATACCAGACAATGGCCTTCGTATGCGACGAATGCTCAGTGCATATCCCGCTACTGGTGCGGTATATGTGGCTGTTGCTTACAGCTTGAAGAATATGAGCTCATATTCTGTTTATGTGCCTATATCAACTTATGCTTGTTCGCCTTTAGTGGAAGGCGATTGTGAATTGTTAGGTATGTTCTTTCTGTACCATATCAGTATTTTAAGTGCTTCATATATTATTTATGTTATATAATATTGGTATTTAGGTTATCTCTGTCTGATACCTGGAAGCTGAAACACGTGAAATTAAATAAAACTAAAAGTATTTATATTGTGTAGAAAATGGATAGCAGAGGGATATATCTCTTGGTTCTAGTAATCAATTTTCATATACAAATTGCTAAACTTGGGAAAATGCATGTAAATTATTTATTTACAAATGTTTATTTTTTATTTGTTATGTAAAAAAATATCTTAAATATTTTAAGCAATGTATTTAGGTCATAATTCTTAGGTAATAATGAAAACATATTTACAATAATCCCTTTTTCGTGCAGGGCATGTAATAAATGAAGACTTGATAAACTTTCTAGGTGTGTATCTCAGAAAAACTAAGTGTTTCGTTTTTCCAGCGTCAAAGTTTTTCCCACACAGCAGGGTAGATAGAGACAAGATACTCCGTTCTCCACTTTCCACCCGAATTCAAGACATTGTGTGTTGAGTGGCGGAACTCAACACCGCGTTTTGTCTGGTCACTAAAGTGGAGAAATGAAAATAATTTAATTATTGTCTTTCCCCCGAGTGGGAATCGAACCCGAAACCATCTTATACACAATCATATTCCGAAGGGTTCAAGTCATGTTTTTCGTAGATATTCATTTTTTGAATACATATTTCTGTTCTTGATCTATTTGGCTCTAAATGTCAATAGGAAATAAATGTTGTTCTTCACTACACTTAGGAAATTGAAAAGAAATTGAACAATGAAACAAAAGGATTATATGTAAATGGAACGTAAGCTTATTCATATAGAGCTTAGGAAATTGATAAACATTTTTAGAAAATGCATAAACATTTAAACTTGAGGATTTAAAGTATTTAATAAATAGCATTCTCTCTTGCCAGACCATTGTTCGTAGAATAATCTTTGAGTAGCAGAAATTTGTAAAAATCTCTCTACAGAGATGCTAACAACAAATATAAGTTGTAATAAGCGTATAAGAATTTCAACGTAGCTGGATGTAGACGCATGACTTAGTGGTGACAGAGCGCTTGAACGGTTTTCTTGAGGCGCGGATTCAAATCCTGCTGCGTTCAAATTTTTATACGTTTTCTTAATATGTCTTAGTTCTTCCATTACTATACTTTTATGATAACCTATCGTGGTGGCATCAAAATTTTACATACTTACGAATTTTATTTCGAACATATCACGTTCATGTTGGAAACCAGTTTGGAAAATATAATTTTAGCTCATCCATAACCTTGAAGTCGTCCAATGTACATTTAAAATAATGTAGGGGATAATATGTATGTTTTAAATCAAAAATCTGAAAAACAATACGAATAAAATGTAACGTTAAATATAGAATGGAAGGCCGTGGGTTCAATTCTCAAACAATGTTACTTTTAGATTTTATTCTTATTTTTAAATTTGACAATGTTGATAGTAATTGGCCACTTAAGAATATTACAAATTTGAAAAATGAGATATGTGAATAATCTAAAATTATTTTATTTAACATCTTCCGTACTTCCATATTAGAAGCATAGATACTATTTTAAACTGATACTAAATTAAACTGGGCCACGTTGACGCGTGAAATACACGTTGCTTTAGCAATTTGTTTCTCACATTATACAAAAAGGTATGTCAAACACATGGTAGTGTGTGTTAAATATATATTTCATTAATTTGATATTTATAATACATTAATATTAAAAATAATACCAGAAAAAATTAAGGAAGCATTTCTTCTCCATAGAAACTTTAAACCTAATTTGGTTCACCCACTTCATAATTTTCTTTGACTTGTAACATCTTTTTTTACCTTTTGAAGGCTAAAACTAGGAGTTATCAGCTTATTTTTACTTTTTGTATTAATACTTTGTGCATCACTATTTTTAAATAATTGTGTAATTTTTTGATTACCAACAAAATATTATTGAAGATATATTGTGACGCAAACGTGAGAATATCCGTTTTGTTTTATCTTTTCACAAAGAATCCCGAGTTCCCATGTCGTGAATAGCCCGCACTGCTCTTTTTTGAGTTACAAATATTGTTGCAATACGTACCAGAGTAATATTTCATAGGACAAAATGCTATAAAAGTAACTAAAACAAACGAGTTGGCCTTTTTTACGGGTACCAGCCCGAGGGAGCCCGTGGGACTCCGGGCTGGCAGATGTAGGACTTCCGTATACCCACTAACACCTCACGGTGCTCCACCTCGACCGTCAATAGCCGAGGCCACGGAAACCCCAGTCTTCCGTTAACCACAGCGGGAACCTCTACTTTGGGAAGCTAATCGTCAAAACAAGTCAGGCTGTATTAAAGTCTTTAAGCTGTCGAAACTGTTTTAACTCAGTGGAACTTAATCTATTCGTAAGAGAGGACAAGTGGGTCAGGCCCTACTGAAATTGAAATCCAGGTTATTACTAAAAATACCGTGGAGTCATTGAAATTAATAATTTCATTATTAAGTTTTTATCTCTCCGCATTGGACATAGTAAATTCTACACATTTAGTTTTCTTCGCGTTCAATACTAAGTTGTTAACAGTAAACCACTGAAGTATTTGCGGCAGTGCACTATTTACTTCGTCGTGATTATCTTTATCTATTCTGAAAATAAAAAAAAATGAAACAATACAATATCGCGTACATTCTTAGCGTAAAAGGGAAGATCGTTTATATACATAAAAAAAAGAAAGGCCCTAAAATTGATCCCTGTGGCACACCTATCAGCAAATAGCAGCAGCACAACTTTACATTATTTACACCAACACGTTGAATCCTTTTAGTAAGGTACGACGCAATGAAATTCAAGCGTTGCCGTGGACTCCGAAGTAAGACTAAGTATGGGTAATTGTGAGTCGTGATCCTAGCAGTCAAAAGCTTTAGACATGTTTTTATTCATTTTTGTTCACGTATATGTGTATGTAACAAAACAAGTAAATTGTAAGTCCAAGCTATACATATATTAATTATAATATGACTTCCGATTTGTATGAAAATATTTCATTTCTCCCGTCTAGTTGGACAAAACATGGAGTTGGTTACAGTCAATCGTTGCTTCAAATCGAGTAGAAAGTTGAGATGATCTGTCAGGCTTATGTATATGACTATATGGTATTTTGATGGTAGTATACAGTATGTGTATGCATATGCATATTTAAAACTCTTTCGTTACTGTGTGTCACGCAGTCACTCATGGAGTGTGCTGAAATTTGGCATGTATATTCCTAGAGAAGTGAAGGTAATGAAAAGAGAATTTTCCAATGTTCCTAAACACAGCAAAAAAAATCATATTGCTTTAGAGCCGAAACTACGGAATATAGAATTGGAAGTAGTATAATCAAAGTCCTCGTAAACGAAGTTGCAGGTTGCAACTAGTCAAATATAAAACTATCTTTACTAACTAAAACTTCATTATTGCAGCTTAGTCTAGTATAGATCTAAAATTAAAATTAAATACCTAATTTTAAAAGAAATCTTGTTTCAGATGACTACTTTTCGCAAATGCTGTGTGCCTCTCTCATATTTATTGGATTGTTTGTATGCTTTTTTGGGCATAGATTTTTCAAGACTGAAATGTTTTTAGTAGGCCTTATTAGCGGATTTATTATAACGTTTATACTAATTTCTCTTATGGCTGATCTAGAGAGACCTGGTAAGTACAAAAATGTATAAATCATAATTTGCTGACAATTTTAGGATAATTTATCGCTTAGATTGCAAATGCTTTTTGACTGATTTAGTACTTATAATAAATTAGTGTATCCCTACATATTTAGTCAGAGGTTAGGATCATTCCTAACCTTGATGACCCAACGTTTGTGTAATGTATATTTTTGTCTAAACTTTAATTAATTTATGTATATTTATTACACATACATATATTACTTGTGTGTTTATCAATATTCTGATCCCTATAGCACGTTAATGCTGGAAAGTTTATCATATTATTGCCATGAGTCTTGCTATCGAATAATATTTAGTAAACATTATCGATATATCGATTATTATAACAAATATTGTATCCAGTGTAATATTTGTGCATATAACATTTCTTATATAATTCGGTACCATACATGTAATAAGTTTCAAAATAATATTTTTTTGACGTCTGTCCGAAGTATTTATATGCGATATGTTTTATATTACACATATGTATAGTATAGTGACAACGTTTAATAGTAGTGTTTAACAAATATAAGTTGTAATAAGCGTATAAGAATTTCGACGCAACTGGATGTAGAACACATGGCTTTCAAAGCCCGCTGCGTTCAAATTTTTATACGTTTTCTAAATATGTCTTTTTCAATTTCCTTAGTGTGGGAATAACACTTTAAAAAAATGTTAACAAAATAACGTTTAATATTTAAATAGTCCAAGGTTCCTTTTATGAACATGACTGCCTTAAAAGCAACTTCTTAATAATTTACACCCGCAAATGGTACCTACTTTCAAACAAAATTGTTTTTTTTTCCAATTTTATTTATAATATATTTATATATATATATATATATATCTTTTTGTAAGTGTAGGTTTTAAATTTTATATTTTAGCTATATTAGGAGCATCTGTACTATCTGGTGTATGTTTTGGAGCGATATGGTTATTGTTTTGGTGGTTTTATGGGATTCCCCTAATCGCAGTGCTGTTGTCCACACTGAACTTGGGCTTTCTGTTCTCTGCCATCATTTATTACGGATTACCGGGTAATATTTTATATTATCATTTAAATGTCTATTTTAATATATAACAATATGCTCTAAGTAAATGTGTTTGTTTGTATTCATAGTTTTTCTATGGTTAATGTGATAATGTATATAAAAGTGTACGTCTGTACACATTAGAAGAATTCTAGTAATCAGGAATACTGTATTTTAATAAAATTGTAAGGGTGATTTATTAGTTTAAGGAAAAATATATTAATATACTTTTGAGCTTTTATTAATTTAATAACGTTACCTTGACATATTGTTTATCAATTCAATTGGAGATCACAATTAATTTTGCAGAATGTTTATAAATATTTAAAATAGACGACTAATGTATGCGGGGCGGGGCGATGAGATTAAAAATTTACATCTGGTTATTTCCATGATACTAATCTTAAATTGTAATATATATAAAAAATAATAAGCATTTCTTACAGGCGGCCTTTTAGCCCTCCAACTGGATTTGAACTTCTGGACTCTGTTCATTGTCGTTACGCTGATGACGTCACTAATGCTAGTGTCGATGACATTTCTGTCGAACATCCTATGCTGTGCCATACTGGGCGCGTACGCTATTATATACCCTATGGATTATTATTTAGGGTCCAATTTGAAATATATCATGATAAATACGATACGAAGGGCAACTGTACCGCAGTTCAATAAGGCGGTGCTTTCGCCGCCTTTTGAATGGAGAGGTGAGGATTTTTTTTCTTAATATTTCTTAATACAGTTTGATATGTTTATATTTGTTATGAAATTGTAGCAAGTTTTTTATATTGATTATTTTGAGATTGTAATAATTTATTATTATTTAGAGGCCACTTGAAAATTATTATGATGATCTTGGAATTTTCATTAACTACTTCGATTTCATTAGTATTTGTAAATACACAAATGTGGCAACCGAATTGTTATAATAATTGAGCCCATCACGGCGCAGTGTAATTTCTGGCTGCAAACGCGATTGATTGTAGATTCGATGCCCACTCGGAGATATTATTGTATTTTAAATATATTATCATTTCTCCGGTAATTCAGACAGCGCGGCGTTGAGTTCCACCACTCAACACTCAATGTCTCGATGTCAGGAGGAAAGTGGAGTGGCTTGACACTAGATTCTCTTTGACTACGCTGTTTTGCGGGAAAATGCGTGAAAAAATGTTTATTATTATTTAATAATTAATATTACTAACCATGTTTAGTATACAAACGTGCTTGTAGTAATATAATATTTAAATACAGAATATTTAGATTTTGATATCAAAAATATACCGGCTTAATTAAACAGGTTTACAAATTTTCTACCAACTTCTTAAATTATAACTGGTTATTTACAAAATATATATTATATTACAATGTCTTATTACAGTCACCTCCTTACTCGTTATGTAGGTGGCCGAGGATTTGGTTACCACTAAATAATTTGTTAAGTACATACAAATATTGAATGGCATCGCATGAAGGTTATGTCACAAAATGCGAATTTCGAGATAATTTAGTTTAAAGTTTTAAAAGCGATTTAAACTTTTAAATATTTTTATAATATGATATGAATTTGTCTATGACTTAACTATGAGGTTTCAAAATATATTATTTTTATCATATTAATCTAAAATCATATTCCAGATGCACTAATAACGCTACTTTGGATAGCTCTATCGATATCAGGTTTCCTCTTCCAACATTTCCATAACAGGGGAAGGCCTCCCTTCCCTCCACCGCCGAGGAGTACAAGGCAGGTCCCTAGTTACTATGGCGCTATGGAGCCTAGACGACGAAGGTATGTACGATTTTATTATATATGTATTTGTATAATTAAAATATTGTTTTAATTCACAGACGAGCTCATTAAAAGTGTTTTTTTTTTAGTAATTAATTGTGTTATTCATTGCATACTAGTAGATCCTTTCGTTGGGGCGCGTAAAATACGTGTTGCCATAGTAACGTGTGTGTCACTATATACAAAACTCTTATGTTAAACTGTGGTATTTGTGTTAATTTTTTTCTTAATTCAATTTATTTCTAATGTATTATTTTATATAAATATGAATTAAATTTGTCAAGTAGTTCATTATGTTTTTTCTTCTCGTATTAATTATAATGTTGATCATGGTCGTTGGTTAACCCCGTGTAAAGTCAAAAGCTATGTTTAGGTTTCTTAACCATGATGAATGAAAATATATATAACTTGCATTTTTTACATATATATATATATATATATATATATATATATATATAACCGTTATTAGATACTAATGGAACATATTGTGTTTTTTTTTTCAGAAATATACCTGCGTATGCGCCGACTATGCTCATGCAAACCGAAAGGACACCTTTATTGACATAAATATACAAATGTCGACTTCTATTAAATCTTCAATCTATGAGATTTATAGTACAGCAGCTTTTATGCTTATACCTTTACAAATACATATCTATTCTATTCTAGACATTATATATTATAATGTATGTTATTTGAAAAGTTACTCATGGAATGAATTGACAGGAAACAATAGAAAACGGCAATATTGCTTTAGAATATATTCAAAAGTTCATCTTAAGCTCATTTACATAATTAAATATACACATATCTATATGTAACTAAGCTTGTACAGGTATGGAAATCAATGTGATATTACATAATATATTATTTCGCTGTTTTATATTTAATAAATGCCAAAGGCATACAGGCTTAGCCAAAGGCATAATATAAAAAATATATTCGTTTTTAAATGATTATAGTAAGGGATTTTTTTCTTTAATAACTTATGTTAATTAATGCTCTCGCCAAACTTTAATGACCGCTCAATATTTAAAAAAAAATTATATATATGTATATATATATTTAAAAAAAGGAAAAACCCAATAAATATATATATAACAAAAAATATTTAGTAAATTATTCACCTAATCTGTCAACATTACACAAACACGCCATTACTTTTAAGTTATTTTTGTTAGTAGTGATATTGTTAGTTAGTTAGTTAGTTAGTTTGATTTCCAGTGTTACCCTTGTGGTTGTGTAATAAATAATTATTTGATTTAATACTTGTTTTTCTTAACGTAATTTTATTGAAGAATATAAATAAAAATATTGGCATATGTTTTTTTGTTATGTTTTAATTAAAGTATGATAATATAGTATATAGATGGTAATTTACATTTAGTTAAACTTAAAATTATATCCAGTACACAGGTTGTATAATTTTTTATTTGTTGCTATTTTTTTGTTGGCGCCATCAAAAAAAAAGTACGCATAAGTATATTATAAATAAAATTTTAAAAAAGAAATGAAAGTCGTACAGCTAAATTTGAATCTGAACTGAATCTTCATTCATTCAATTAAAATAAAAACGAAGTTCAACACACTATCGAATTTCATATATTGTAAATTTTTTAAAATGTTTTTATTTACTTAATTTTGAATTTATTTATTATTTAATAAATAAGCGTATATAGCGTACCATTTCAAACAGATGTAGTTAGCGAATAAGATTAGACTATTGTGAGCAAAATCAAAAGCTGTAACGCCCGTATGTACGTACGTGTGAGGGGACAGACAGACATCTAAACCAATTATAAGCGTTGTTAATCCATACAATTGTTTGCTGATGCAAAGGGATTTTATCTAACTTTATTTACATTCAATTGAATTGGTACGAAAATACTGTGAAAAGGGACGACAGTTGGAATTTGGTTACGGGTTGTTTTTTTTTTAAGTGAATTTTCATTTTTGCATGGATGAAAAGAGGAATGTGTCGTGAAATATGTAAAATCTTCTAAGATTTCTTACGCTTTTAGATGAAGTTGTAAAATTTATACAAGGTTTTTTTTAAAATTGAAATTTATATTTTTAATAATTATTTTACTAAAAAATGCTGATAAAATAGCAAAACATCACTGTACTTACATTTTAATGGAAGCCAAGAACTGTGAAATTCTTAAAATGCGGTATATCACCTTCATTTATGCATCTTATCATCATCAGTCGGGTAGGCAGAGAGAACCTAGTGCCACAAGACTTCGTTCTCCACTCTCCGCCCTAATTCGAGACATTGTGAGTTAATGGCGGAACTTGACGCCGCGCTTTCTTTTGTTCACTAGAGCGGAAAATTGAAAATAATTAAATTAACGCCACCACATTGGGAATCGTATCTAATATGTTATAAATTTATGTACAAAAATACAAAAAAAAACGTTTTCTGTCATTGGCATTTACAATATTAAATGTTTAATATTTATAAGTAACGTTTATTTAGTATCTAAATAGCATAATTACCACAGTAGCGCATCGCCACATTCGAGTACGAAGCGTCAGTTTAATCCATCTATTGTATAACCCTCATTGCAACCCTCCCCACAGAAGTGCCAACACGCAAAATTAATACGCCCAAATATACTTTTGGGAAAATACCATAACCATTTGCCATGTGGTTATTTTCACAGATTATTATACACTTTTGGGTTAAATAAATTTGTTTGTTCAATGAAAATTGTTTAAATTTTATCTTTTACTGATAAATTCGTTTTTTTATGTTTCGTATAAGGTTTTTTTTTTGTATATTAATTATGTAAATGAGACTATAAGGTATTATTGAAGATATTATGGCGCAGTGGAACAGAGTCTCACTGCAA
Organism: Podotricha telesiphe; assembly: GCA_038994665.1. Lineage (NCBI taxonomy): Eukaryota > Metazoa > Arthropoda > Insecta > Lepidoptera > Nymphalidae > Podotricha > Podotricha telesiphe. The sequence continues at coordinate 1,354,231 of JAOYRR010000415.1, read as the reverse complement.
GCTCTCATTGGTTGTGGGTTCAACCCCACTTGAGGGTATGAGGAGGAACCTTCATATACTACATGCCTATAAATTAATGCCAGATTCTAGACTTTACCTTGTCCAGTAGCGTGAGTGAATAAAGATAGCGCCTTTTATTTAGTTGACTCTTAACGTCCGTTTGTGGTTGTTGAAATTATGTTATTGTCATATTAAGTACATCATCATATTTCACCCCATTGCAAAATGGAGATACATCTGTCAATTATTATATGATTTAAATTGTTTGCAATGCAATAAAAACGATGTGATTACCTTTTATATAATATATATGAACTGAGTATTTAACATATTTTCATTATATTCACACATTAAGAAAAGAAAATATTTAGAAATGTTCAAAAATTTAAACGTCACAGACTCAAACCCACGAAGACTCAATTTCAAGTCCACAATAAAATTTTGTAACGTTTCTTATTAATATAATATAACCCTATTATATTTTGTATGGGATTCATAATAAAACAAAGTAGTAATGGTTAATGCGATATTTATTAAATTTCACTGTAACCTTCTCAATCTATATGCACTTATAATCGAATAATAATTTATGTTACACTTATGTTCTAACTAGATTACACGCCTACACCATCTGTATTGCATTTAATGAAAATATATTAGCATTTATACAAATACTCCTTATAATGTGAGAAATTGTGCTGCGCTAAAACTTAAACATAGATAGCTATTTAACAGCCGCATACAGAAATGCCAATTAGGGTTTAACTGATATTAAATAATGTGTTTGTATCAATTTAATAACGGAAATAGTTTAATTGGCTTCTCTGTTTGTGGCTGAGAGTATACAAGTATAATTTGAATTTTGTCGTGTTCCCAATATCTTTCAAACGGTAAAAATAAATCTAACTACCTAAGTTAATCACAGCAACATCTTAACTATCGTAATAAATAACATAAATTAATTCGTTTCGAGGTGTACTATTGTAAGTTTGCGACTTTCAACACATTACGACATCTATTAATGTTAGTATTATACAAATATACAAACACGCGCAGTTTGTATGACAATTTGCTGTAGGGGTGGAAAACAAATTGCTGTAACGAAGCTTATTGCCACGTTTTTCTCTATAGCATTAATATTTTGCACCCCCATTGCATACATCAAAGAAATAAAAGGGTTGCACGCGAAGGGCGCGTTACTTAATCATTACAAACGTTGGCACAATTTACATTTAATTCTCGACAAGACACTCTGGAGAAGTCTCGTCTACTCAACAATAGATGGCGCTCTTCGTATATACAATGCCGTCTATCATCTCTCAGCAGATCATACTGCAATTCAATCAAAAATCACCGCATGGCTATAGAACTGATATAAATACATATACATACAATTGGAACCAAACACTCTTAAGACTTATATACTATTTACAAGTTACAAGACAGCTGACGGTGTAATCACTTACCTACCACTATTTGAACATTATCAGTTTAGCGGTACAAATTAAACAACGACCGACGCACCATAGAAACACTGAACTTTATTGAAATAAATTGAATAATTTACGACACTGAGTTATTCTCTTGGATGTCTCCCGCCAAAACGGAACTGTCATGCCCGGCTGTCATGTTGAGAGCGTTCATAGATAACGAATCGGCGTAGTTGTGCGCGATGTCGCTAGATGGCGACTCGGGTATTGTATTCGGGTTGTCAGGCATCGAGAGGAGTCGATGCGAGAACCCGAATAGCTGAGATCACTGAAGTCGTCCCCAGTAATTGGACGCGAGGTCCGGCCCCTGCGATGGTATTTGTACGGGAACGCTCACACCCGCCGATATCACACCTAGGGGACAATATTAAAATGTTATTTAACATCTATAATCATTTGTAAACTGTTACACGTTATAAAATTAACATTGATTTGCTTTTAAATAATTACATAAATAAATAAATAATTACGCAAAATAACAATGTTTAATTTGTTTTCATTAATACTTTATGTATAATTGAGTGTGGAAAGATTAATTAATAGCAAATTCAAGCCATTATCAATATAGGAGTAAGAATTACCTATAATTTAAATTTAATTTGAAATAGCAATTTACCTAAAGAACGAGATTAGTATACAATTTAAGATGATATATTTTTAGAATTCCAATAAGCTTCAACACTTCATAAAATAAATTATCGTTACTTATATCTATTGTTACAACAATATTATATTAAACAGTATTCAGCATAATAGTGTATCTTGTAACTCGTTACATTAGAAACATAGGTATAGCAATGTTTGCTTACAAGCATAGCTTCATGACTGACGGCATATCGGCATACTGTGTCCAGATAACGCGATTGTGTGTAATAAACTGATTGCAATTGCAATCCTATTAGACATATGGCTCGACCGATAGCGATACACGACGTTAATAGGTTTCGTATTAGATTATGTGGCGTATGTATGATGAAATTTGATTGAGGCTTATATCGGGCCTAGTGTATGTCTACAATACTATGATAATCGATTATTTCAATACTAGTTGTTCTAAAATATGTTTTAATGATATTTTATTAACTTTATAGTAGTATAAAAATATTATTGGCTTTTATTTACGTAATCAGAAAGAACTGACGTCGTGTCAACAATGAACAGTTTGATAAATGCACAGATAATTTAGAACAAAGTCAGCTTAGTTGAATCTGGTCTCGTCAATTATTATATATTAAATATTATTTTCTGTTTCTGTTATTGCTACACTGTTTTCTGTTTTCTGTTATTGCTACACTATAATCATTATATAAAACCTTTCGAAAACTAAAATTTGATGTATTGCACATTATTCACAGTCGTCTGACGCAGAGTATTGCTACCGCGTGCGAGCTCGCGATAACACGCCGTACAGAAGGGTAACCGTTTACATTCATTACACGATATTATCGCCTTTAAACAGCTCCGTCGAGACTCGTTTAGTCAATGGTCTGTGTGTATGAGCGCCCTCTTCTTTATAGCAGACGTTACATTGAGAAATATGACTTTTATTACTAATATATTACAAGAGAGGAGTAAACTCCGATACCATCTAAAAAATACTTATAATAAATATCTTTTTTCTTTATTTATTTCTCCTCGTCACAAAAAAAAATCTTACATTAAAAGAACTTTGATGTAATTTTGTTGTAAACTTCCGACCTTTTAGTCAAGGTCGCACCATTTACAAGTAGACATAAAAAATAATATATTTTCCGAAGCAGGGAACGAACCAACAACTATTCTGTACGTACATATTTTTTCTTATTGCATGACCATTTTAATTTTATTTGTATAAATAATTGGCCTGCTAGTGGCAGCTGCTTAATAAACACGAGTACTGATCAAAATCGCAAAGACCGAAACCGAAAAGCAAGTAGAATAAATCCGTATTATGAATACCGCGCGAAGCTGGAAATGCGCCCGTCGAAAGAGCGTAAAAGAGTAAATGAAACGAAAGCGTGCATTTTGAATTGTGAAAAACTCTTTTGTTCGCGGTTACTGCTGAAAACTCTGCAGTGGAACAATGCAAACGTCCCAAACAACTATAATTCATACCGCTTTCCGCCACCTACGGCTAAAAATGTCCGCCGCATGATATATAATATCAAGTGGAAAAGTTATAGCTTTTTAAAACAATGAAAACGCCAGCGCCTCGCAGTTTGTTCTTTTGCTGAATACTAATAAATCTACAATGTTTATGTTAGTTTTGGGCGTTTACGCGTCGGCAATCGGAGGCAGTGTTCCTCCGATTGCTCGGCCCAGGTCGCGTCCACGTTGAAGCGAAACGACCGCACGCAAATATAGGCAAGTGCTCGTTCTACTTTCCTATTTGTTAACAAAAGCATTCGATATTCAAAATCAATTTAAAAGCCATTTGTAAGGAACAGACAACGGCAAATCCAATCGAGGCTGGAGCTTCTATTTTTTTCCACGTTTTTCCTTTTATTTTTTGTTTCCCGTCATGTCGCGGTCTTGTGAGCCAGACGCCCCTTGCTCTTGACTCAGCTTTTTTTACATTTTATTACGAAGTTGGTAAATATTTTCCAAGCCTTGATTTTGCCGATTTTGTAGCGTTTTCGGAGAAACATTTTATTTGTAGAATTAAATTGAATTTAAATAGGAAAAGCTAGAGACGCTGATGATATGTTTTGAAGATAGTGCTTTTAAAATCCATTACTCTTTACCTATACTTATATATATATGCAAACGTATATATATTTAAACGTATATATATATATATATATTTGACGATAGTTGAACATATCATCACACTGTACAATATCAGTGATAATTTTTTTTAAGTGGAGCAATGAGCCAGCGTTTGACTGTAAGCGTGATTGTGAACGCCTATATTTCAATTATTTTAACTTCCGCTCTGGTACGTGAAGAGTCACAAAGTTATATCTGATTAGCATACTATTCAGGACAAAAAGGGTAAAAGTAAAGAAAACTAGAAATCTCACCAGTACCAGCCGCCCCTTGTGGTTGTGAATAAGCCGCGTGCTGTTGATGCGCGGCCGGCGCTCTCGAGTAGCCGCCGCTGCCCAGCACGTCGCCGAACATGTACGGGTAGCCGCTGTCTCTCTGCTGCAGGCACGAGGAGGACAGCCCGCCCGACATTGAGCTGTCGGAAAGTGCACTGTCAATATGTTCTATTTTTGTATAGCTTAGTATAGCGATATTATTCCCATGGAGCCTCTATTAAATATTATAGGATAATAATGGTAATAATGCAGAAGGTGTGGGTTTAAATCCGTTTTCTTTGTTTACAATATTATACAGCACGTTCGTGTTTTAATAGTAGGAAACATTTTAAAAGTATATGTATACTTTACTAATTTATTTTTAATTAGATACAGGGAGTAGATAAGTTGAATTAAGAAGCTATGCAAAAGTACGCAAATGTTATGGAAACGAACAAAGGCTGAATTAAATTAGATATCTCAATATTAAGACTTAACTAAAGAATAGTCATACAAAAAAATCTGCAAACTAAAAAACCAACAAAGAGGATATGATAAAATACCGTAGACCGAGCTAAAGAGGAAACTTCGTCGCACTAAGTTAATTTGCTTCGACAAAAGTTAAAGCGCGTCGATTTACTATTAACAATCAATTCAAGTGGAAGGACGACCTTCGGCGCTCAACTTAGCGTCTGCAGGCGGGAAAGGCAAGGAGGCGACCTTTGCCGCACGATTTCTCGCGTGCCTCATTAGTGTCACCTTTATATAGTAGATGGCGTTGGATTCGTAGAGCATTGTTATAGTTTTACATATAATTAACTCTATTTAATATTGCCTAAATAGAAAATAATTAAAAAAAAAACTTTTCATATGTATTTTTTATTGCTACACGTCAATAAGCGACTTATTCTTCTTCACATCATGCCGTTTTACACTTACCGTACGATAAGAAACACTAGGTTTTTTTATACTAAAATTCAACTCTTTCTTTCACAATCGCACCACATCACTATTGATTATTTAGTACTAAATAAAATATTGATATCACAAAAAAAAATTCTTGGTACTATTGTAAATGCAGAATACACAAAAATTTACATTACTCAAAGTAAAATTTCTCATTTAAAACCATGCACTTAAGTACTGTACACTAATCGATTGGACAGCTTTCTATCTTATAAAATGTTATCTATATTAGATTTCTTATTAACAATAAAACTTACCTATAAGTATCACTCATAGTAGCAATGGGCTGTGGTATAGGACTGTACATGGAATTAAATCCGCCGTTGAGCGGAAGGCGGGCGGGCGGCGCGGGCGGCGAGGCGGGCGCGTCTCTGCGTTGGCTACGAAGTTTCTCCTCGCGTCGCCACTTTGCACGACGGTTTGAGAACCACACCTGATTGTGAAGGCTTGTTAGTTAATTGTTTAAAATTGTGTAGAAAGTTAATACATAAATATTAGGTACAATTTTCGACGCATGAAAGGATTTAATATTTTACACGAAGAATGTATTAAACTAGGAAAAGTAAGAATATCTGTAAATTTATGTTTTAAAAATAACAGGTTAATATTGCTGTTCTATATAATACTGCATATATACATTAATAAAAAAGTATGTTTAGTTGTTTGTAATCATCATTTATCACCTATAGACCTATACCTCGAGGTCATATCATTTCACACAATTCTACATTTTACCTATATTATGTGATACGAAGTTGCAAAATAACTTTGAAATAAGAGATTAAAACAATAACAACTACTGGATTAATTAGAGACTCGAAGAATAGATCTAAACTTGCAATAAATTGAACCGTAGACAATATTGTGACATTGAACTACGCGAGCTACGCTTCCCGGAAGCAGCGCTCACGTGCGCCATGGAACTTCCGGCGACATGGCGGCGGCAATATGGCGCCCTTCCCGCGCTTTGCGAAGGCGGGAGACAGAACAATGAAATAAGAGATTGTTATTATTAGCTATTTATGAATATATTCTTCGTATTGTGTTATATATCTATTTTTGTGTTTGCGTTAATTATTAAGATTTTTAAGTATGGATTATCTTTTCATATTTTATCAAATATGAAAATTAATCCTTAACCATGGATGCCTGACGTATGGAGAAATGAATAATAATAAATTTATTACAAGGCTTTTAGGTATGCAACTGAAATACGAACAAAGTTACATAATATAATTATTTTTACAAAAGCTACCCACTTACGTTTTATCCATACAACAGTAATTCAAAGATAATTGTATCTATACATTTAATGAAAATTTAACTGACCGCTGTCTGTATAATGGAAGTTGTGAGACAAAAAGTATTATTGGGGACATTTATCAATATAATAGAACGCAAAATAATGATTTATAATTTTCTTTTCTGTTTGTCTATGCACGCTTATCTCAGAAATAGCTTAACTAATTTAAATGCAGTTTCGACTATTTTATTTTGGTAAAATTCACTTAACATTTAGTGTTTATTTCATTTCAGTCGGTTTATAAGTAAAAAAGTTACAATCATTTAAATTATACATTAAAACAAATCTTGTGATTAAATGTGAGAAAACGAAAGTCGTGTGTTTACGCAGGCGAAGACGTGAGCGGGTCGCTAGTAATAAAATATAAATGTTCTAACTTATTATTAATATTTTTCCTTATTGACTGCATAAAACATAACTCAAACAGCTAAGAATTGTTCAATTTTCTGTAAGTAGGTACAAATATTGAAATGGGAAATAAGAAAAGGGGCATAGAAAAGGTCGTGCGAGGTAATATGTCATAATATTATTGCTGGCCTGCAAAGAAATCGCCAGTTGCTGACTATATTTTATACGAGCCCTCGCGAAAAGGGTCGGTAAAGCTCAATACATACTATTGAAGCTTTAAGAGCCTCAAGTGCGTAACTTTGCTTGTAGGAAAATGTTTGTTTTATTTTTTGAAAAGCATGTAAGTAATTAGTACATAGTTAAATATCCTTCAAAGGATATCATATCATATATCGTAAAATTCAAGAGCATTGCAGGGTGTACTTACAAAAGTTTTAAAACTTTCGTTACAAAAATATTATTATAATAATATTACCTAAATAAAACGTTTAAGTACATAGTTACATACGATACATAAGTTTTAACGTGAGGCACTTCATCATTTTCATATAACAGGCTCCGCCATTTACGTAAAACGTTTCACCCTTGTGTGAACATGGCCGACGCTACAGTAAAATATTATGACATTCCTCGTTTTTTCCCATTCTGCCTATAGATATTTCTCTTGACAGTGATGACAGCCGTTTCCCGCCTCTCTGTCACTCCCGTTGGCCTTTTATAAATTGTTCCTACCCTCAGTTGGGTCGAAATAATGTTACAGGGGTTCACTAAATGGGATTTACCATAATTCTGTTATTTCGCCAACAAGTTGACGACGATTGCGTCTAATAAGTTTATTTGAATTTTTAAGTCTGATAATACTTTCATTTTCACTTTTACAAATTGTTTTTTAAATTATTTTTCTTATTTAAATAATAATAGTCACATGCTTTAAAATCTACATTATGTGTTGATATAACTGTAATATTCATATTTCATACACAAATATTATAGAAACAGTAAAATTTCATAGAAATTATATTCGGCATTGGTAATATTAAAACCTGATATAAAAAGCATTTCCATTACATAGAAATAAAAATATAACACTTCAGCATAGAAGGATCTTTGTTAGCAAATCGTTTTAATATGGCCCTTGATATTTAGAGATAAGGGTGAAATTCGCGTCACAGTTGTAAAAAGGTTTTGTTCGTTGGGTGCCAATTTTTCAAAACATCCCCTCCTGGAGGGTTCCCCTCCTTGCGATAGGCCGCGAGATCGATACCCGACCCCTGTGCGATGGCTATGGTTTTATGAAAATTATTGAGGATAATTTTCCCAGCCGTTTTTGTTATGCATGAAAAGCAGTCGACAATCTCTAATAATGCGGCGTTATATAGAAATATATAGAACTAAACATGGGTATAAAGTAGATACATTGTGTTGTTATGTATATAGAATAAATATTATTTCATTTTAATTTCTTTTATGAATATATACTATATAAATTATACAAACATTTTGTTTTAGGTGAGAATTTGTAAAACATTACTTGTTATAGACTGCTTACGTGAAGATTCAAAGCATTTTCTAATTATTACAACTCAAACCCTCACTTAAACTTGAACTAAAATGACTTAATCCAAAATTCGTTAACTTCAGTATAGTCTCAAAAGTTTTGGCTTTCTGGTATCCCTAGGCTTCAGCCTTGAACCCGGGGCAACACGTGGTGGCGTCCATACAAAGTGTTCCTAGAAAGCCTCTAATATTGATTTTAACAAATTCAACTTTACCCCCGTCTGTTAAAGTCCAATCTAGTTTGAAATATGTGCCGAATTTCCATTCAGGGTTGGTGCCTTTTAAATTGGATTTTTCGCGTAATCTTGTTTGAACTATTACGTCGGCGTTACGGCCAGCTATGTATATAAAAAAGGAATCTTTACATAAATTGCGCTATTTTAGGCATCATTATTTACCTACTAAATATATGTAATAATTTTACAAGTTCTTTAAAAATTATTTAAAATATATATAAAAGTACTAGTACTTTAAAAAAAAGGAGCTTCACGCTTTTTCCCGCACTTTCCCGTTCCACTGCTAGGGTAGTCAGAAAGAACCTGTGTCAAGACACTCCGTTTTCCACTTCCCTCCCGAATTCGAGATTGCGTGTTTATTTATTGGTATTAATTTTAAAACAAAGTTGATATCCAAATAAATTCCGTATATTTACCGCCGTATTTTATATTATAAATGTAAACCACTTCATTTCCTTTCGCCGTCTCCATTATAGGGGCAGCCCTAAACAATTATTGAATATACCAAGTGCAGTACTCTCGCGAATGTTAACGAACCGGCCGACGATAGGTTAATGTGCAACTTTGTTCCGCCAAAGTCAAATGTACTAGATATTGTTTAAATGAACTTATCTAATGGAAAATATTTTTTCATTTTTCACACTTTTCCCGCAGAGGGAAGCTGGTTTTTAACCATTTTATTTTTAACTTTCGGTCTTTGAATTGTGCTTTACGTGTTACCTGTAGAAAACATATTTGTAAAGTTACTAATATTCTTTAATTTATAAAGGTGTTTGCTATACCACATTAAGCACAATTCAAGGACTTTTTAACTAATTTTTATTATGGATCTGAACCCCTTATCACCACGAAACCCTAACTGCATATCGTTTTAAAAACTCAATATGTAGGTACTTTCACCACCATAGACATATTAAATATCTGTCTTTTAAAATCATATTGTCCCTGAATTGAAAGAAATTATCACATTTACAGAAACAAATAAGCTTATTCAAACATGAAAATAAGTGCAATATGATTTATATATAGCACTTTAAATTAGCTACCTCCTCCCTTCCAAGGGGGTTGGCTGGCAACCCTAAACAGCACTTGTTGACCGTACGAGTTGCATCGCTGTCGCGAATGTTAACTAACAGCCGACGAGAGGTTAATGTGGAGCTTAGCCCCGCCGAAAACAATGTCGCCGCCATTTTCTTTTATGTTTTTTACAAACAAGAAAACTCCTGTTTGCCGAAAACTTGTACCTTTTGGAACTCAATGATTTTCTATAGCAATAAAAGCCTTATTGCTTATTATGCAACCAATCCTATTAAATTTACTGTTAGAGCGCGTTTCCATTGCTTTAATAACGTATTTTTAATTTTAAGTCTATTGTCATTAGAAATTTACAATGCTTTATGAATATTTCTTTTTCTCATTTTAATATAAACGTAATTTTCATAATATTTCGTAAAAAAAATATTTATCAAAAAAATAATCATGTTCAAACACAATTTCAATTTATAAAGAACAAAATGGAAAGCCGTTAAACAAATTGTAAATTGATAAGCGCGCGTTAAGGCAGCAGCGTTCCTTAAAACTAATTCGATTTAGCTCCACGGCTAAGTGCTCTAAAAATAGTTAAAAGGTTGCAGTCAAAATTGCATTAAACCGTTATAAAAGTTGCCAAGTTTCCTGTCCGTGATAAATGGTATTTTAAACTGTTGGCAACACCGAGTGTGGGGACTAAGTGAAACGAGATGTCCACGATTTAATAGATTGCACTTATAAAACGAATATTATTATCCGTAACAGTGAAGTTATAGATAACATATAATTTTAATTATATTACGTTTGCTTAGAAACTTTCAGTATGTATTAACAGGAAAGTTCGTAGCTCGTTCTTATTCCCTCATGTATTTGAATTTCCAATTATACTCTTAAGCTACCCTCTTTTAATTACATACATGAGCGAGAATGTATAAGTACATATCAAAAGATAAACATAAAAGATGAAAAATTTAAACAATAAAAACATGTTTAACATATTGCCGAGTTATTTGGAGAAGCTATATATTTGAACAACGGCTTGGGTTTATATAATACCCTTGTTTTTTTAGTCTGTTTGCTAAAGAAGCATCTACATGCGGCCCGCGCCTATGTAAACAGTCAGTGTAAACAGGCCCTTATGAACGCATCGACGTCCGCTTTTTAATAAAGCGCCCTTGCCATGTTTTTGCATTATTATATTAAATTATATGTATATATATAAAAATATCTAAAAGTAACTTAGTTAGTGAATTAGTAGGTGACAGGTTACATCAAATGTCAACGTCAATGTCAATTTGAACCATAGAGCACCGGTTAGTAAGCGAGGCAAAGACAATGCAGCCCGACAGACCTTACCGGTGTATTGGAGTTTATTTTACCTGGATACGTGCCTCAGGCAATCCAATCTTTTCAGCGAGCCGCTCGCGCGCGAACACGTCTGGGTAGTGCGTGCGCTCGAACTCTGTGGATTAATTGTGAATGTTAGCTTTCTATTTACTTATGACTTTAGAAAATATACAATACTATTTAGAATGGCACGTGCTGTTCTGTAAACAGTAAATGAATGCGAATATGAATGTCTGACACTTTCTCGCCGAAATTCAAGATATTATTTGTATTTTCAGCGGGTGGGATCAATAACTTGATTTTTCTTAACAGAGCGAAGAAGTGGAAATAAATAGAACCCATGCATCTGACTGTAAGCGCAGTCAGATGCGTAATGGAATGCCACTAATGACCAAGGCATATACTTGTATATATATGTCAGGACATTTAAAATAATAAGAACAACATAATGGCCAAAATATCAAATAAATCCTGGAGCAAAATTATACGTAAAAATATGAAATAGCAATATAGAAAGCAATAAGACGATATGGATGGCAAGACAAACAAACAAACAAGAAAAATTGAGATTAACACGGGACTATAATTGCCCGTACGCGGCCTGTGCCACCGGCCGAGAGCTGCGCAAATACGAGGGACAATATTTATTTATTTACTAATAACTTGTTATTGCAAATAATAAATAAGATGAAAGGGACCAAATTGGTTTATGAAGGCCCGAGGGAACTATGTGACTCTTAGACTGTATTCGTAGCTAGTACTTCTATTGGGCATGTTGAATTGGAATATCATTTAATGATTAAGAGCAAAATACATATCACGTATTAGTTCGTATGAACATGTGGATTTTTTATAATCGAAATTGAATTAGACTATTGACATGTGAGATAAGTGTATGTGCTATTTTGCGATTGTAAGCTTACACTAAGAACTTGACCTAACAGTAAATGTTGACTATTCAAATTATATAGCATTAAGAATGTAATAAGATTTAGAAATTTAGCAAATTCAGTTATAACATTTACATATAAAAGTCGCTAACAAGATTCTGTTTAGAAAAAAAAACAGAATAAACGACAACTGAAGCTGAAAACTTGTCTGATATCCTCAAATATAGGAAAAATAAATGTAGGTCGCAAATAAAACAAAAAAATGCATACCTTTTTCAAGGCTATCTATCTGGTCATTGGTGAAGGAGGTTCGGTTTCTCTGCAGCTTTCTCTTTAGTCGCAATCTCATTTGTGAGTCTTCATCTCCCGACGACGCGTGTTCACTATTGCCGTCTGAGCCGGCCTCTGACTGCAGGGTATCTGTTAAAAAGATATATGTAAGAAATATATATAAAAGTTGGCAACCTTATAATACAAAACAAAAATCTTTAGTCCGCAGATACAAATACTTTAATATTACAACAATGAGAACCAAAACCTTTTATACTCTAATAGCAATGAATAAAAATTTTCAAATCATATTTGCCATATGTATGATCTCAACTAACAGTTATTAAAGAGAATTAATACATCAAGTGCAGCGATATTTATAACTCGCGCTCCATTACACCATAAAACACAACGGCAGTTGCAAATAAGTGTAAAACGGTGCCATTAACAAATGTATCTAAGGGGCCACTCTATAACAAACTATGAACACAACACTCGAGGCAAATGATGACGACTATCAAGCGAATGCATCAGCAAAATTGCACAATTGAACCCTACAATTACAGACAAAAACTTGAAAAAAAAACCAGTCATCCTGACCTCAGGTTTCCAATCCCCGGCAGATCATTACGGCTCTACTTATACTAAACACATTCCCTGAGGGCGATGTCAAAATTAAACGTTACTCGTAATGTTGTCGACATGCCCTCAGCTAATTGATTAATTTGCTTTATGGTCGGTCCACTTGAGCGGGTTCGATTCCCGAGTCGGTAATGGCCGCACGGCTTGCTGGCTATGAATGGCCAGCCTGTTACGCAATCTGTCACATTTTTGGGATGATACACTAAGACGTGGGCGGGTGGTAATTTTAGTAATGGGAAGACATTTGAGTTGTATGAAATGTTTACTGATAAATCTAAAGCAATAAGATGCTTATGTAAGCGGAAAATATAAGTTTTTAAAATGAGAAAAAAGTATAAAGTGAATTTTTACTTTTCATACCATTCCAAAGAAGTATATGTCACTAGGTTATTTCAATTTGCATTTTAAAAATATAATCATGCTTCATACTTCGTTAAAAATGTCAGTATTGTCAGTCTTACAACAAGCTACCAGCTCGGAAGCCAGTTCTGCTTAGAAGAACCGGCGAGAAACTTAACAAATATTCTATCCAAATATGATTTTACTACGAGTATAAGAAAACCGGACACACTAAAAATGTCTAAATTCCTTAATAACCCAATAAAATATAAAATTTTACATACTCACACTACATTATGTTTAAACAGATCGCAGATTTGAATGCTTATCTCATTTTAAGCGTGTATCGAACTTTCACGCGACATGTACCGCCATGATTGATGCGACGCGAACATTTCCCGATAGCTGACAATTGTGATTGATAGCGGGGTGCGTGGGCCCTTATCGTCTAATGAGACTACGTTACACGTTCCCTTTACAAATGAACTACAAATGTTGCATTTCAACTTTAATGTCTTCTCTATTTATATGTTTTGAATGATCGTAGTTTTAGTATTATATTTTCAAACATATTTGTGAAAAATTTGAACGCGGCGGGAGTCGAACCCACACCTATTGGAAACCGTCCAAGCGCTCTGACCGTTACCAAGAATGGGTTAAGATGTGGGTTGGAATTCCGCTACGTTAAAATTTGTATATGCTTTCTAAAAATATGTTTTTTTAATTTCCTAAGTGTGTGATTAACACGTTAAAAATGTAAAAAAATATATTATTGTTCTTTTTTCATGGTTTTGCGAGGTTGACAGAGAAAATGACAGTAGTCTGTCACTCGCTGTTTATTCGCTTAAAGACATTGCGTGCTATTTGACCGAGGTCGAACGTCAATGCCAATGTCGTAAAATACGTGGATAGAGACACAAAGTTATTATGAAAACTCTTGTAACAGAAAACCAGGTAGTTCTAGTTCTATAATTAAAGACAGAAAATATGATGCAAAAATTATTCATATTAATGGAATTTTAGCCTAAACACATAACTTAGTCGAACATATCGCAACTATACTCTTTATTAATTAAAGTAAACTACACTAAAGTAGCGTGCAGCTTTGCTTTATAACTGAACGGGGTCTGTAAATAAGACTTAAAACTTAGGACACATGTTTCACCAAAGTTCGCGAGCAAAATCTCAGAAACACTAAGCTTGATTAACGAACACTCAGTCTTATTTACGATACGATACTTTCTCAAAGGAGCTACGAAGATGAATATTTTCATTCATCGTTATTTATCGCGGTAACATAAAGGAGGAATTCATTAAAAAAGCGTTCCGAGAGCGAGCACTTAGCAATCTCACCAATAACGACCTACAAATGATCGAAGGAATGACTGCGATACGGGGCGGGCGAAAAATACCTAACAGAAAATAATAGTAGTCAAATAAAAGACATAAAGGCGGGGGCGGAAAAAATTGGAGAAAACAAGTACAAGGGGGAAGAAACTGCAGAGAGTGAAGAGATAAAGCGAATTGGAGTTATCGGCGCGGATGGACGTGGCGTAGCGCGTAGGTGGGGGCGATTATGTGGATCGATACCATCACTCAAGCGAGCCGCCGCGAACTGCGGCCTGAGGTAGCGGCGCGCGGCGACCCCCGCGATGTTACACATTATAAACGTTCCTCACATTCTCTTACTTTTGATATGTGATACATTTTGGTTACATGTGGGTTAAATTTTGTGTAAATTTACGATTTATTGAATACTTATTGTATTTATTGCGCAATATTACTCATTTTAAATCATTTGAAAAAGGATAGTCATAATTAAAGATATACATCGCTAACCTGACACAAATATTATCCAAAGTCCATTAAACCAACGTGAGTCCATTTTATATTAGTATAAACAAAGAAATTCCCTTTTTTAAAAGGATATAAAGCTTAAAAGTAATCCTCAATAGAATAACCCGCTGTCACTCTTGTGGTGTACCACAATACCGTTCGCGACGAGTCTCGCGGTCGGACAAGA
The DNA here is from genome assembly GCA_038994665.1 of Podotricha telesiphe. NCBI lineage: Eukaryota > Metazoa > Arthropoda > Insecta > Lepidoptera > Nymphalidae > Podotricha > Podotricha telesiphe. The sequence continues at coordinate 1,338,789 of JAOYRR010000415.1, read as the reverse complement.
CGCACTTCGCTTAATTCGACACGCTCTCAAATACGATTTTGCAAATTGAAAATTGACATTACAATACGTTACTTATAAAATGTAAATTCGTTACGAATTTAATACCAATGTCGGCCTAAGTTTTTGTTTATGTGGTCCGTAGAAAAGAAACATGAAAATATATTATGTGTTTTCAAATATATATCATGTCTGTTAATCAAGGTAATGTGCTATTTACTACTACCAAATTTTATTTAATTAAGTATATAATTAAAAACTGTATACGTGATGGTTATGGGTTCGATTCCCACTCAGGGAATTTGTGGAGAAGAAATAAGGTCGCCTGTTGTACACGATACCAGTATTCTTGTACTTTGTATATACTTGCTTTTCATTCATTTTCTGTTTTTTATTTCTATTTGTGGATGTGCAATTAAGAATTTTATTATAATTATTATCATATTCCTATGATTTTTTTGTTAATCGTTACTTATAATAATAAGCTAGCGTAGATAATTCACGATTTTATCTACATTTAAGGAAAAAAATATAATACATATTTAAAACATATAATTTCAAGCGGAGTAAATTCCACGTAATCAATCCGGATACAATGTTTAATTGTAGACCAATTATGCTGTTAGTTAATTCATTTGAAACAAAAAATTATATAAACTCTTATTAATTACAGTTTTAATGAAATATAAATTGAATTTAAGATTTATTGTGATATGTGTAGAATAATCTGAACACTTGACAATTAACAAATAATTGTCAATAGAAAATAAAACAGAATAAAAATATCTTAGAATTATTTATTATTCTCGTAGTAGGCCATAAAAATAGTATAGATACTGTATAACTTTTTTATATCTCTTGCCGAAACGATTGTTCTTAGAAATAATGTTTGGGTGGCAGAAATTTGTAAAAATCTCTCTACAGAGATGCTAACAACAAATATAAGTTATAATAAGCGTATAAGAATTTCGACGTAGCAGAGCGCATGGCTTAGAGGTCAGAGCACTTGGACGGTTTTCAAGAGGCGCGGATTCGAATTTTTATACGTTTCCTAAAATAGTTTTTAAAATATTTTATTTAAATAGGTTACTTGTCAAGTACTTTCGAATCCACAGTTAACGAAAATCTTATTAACAAAAAACTTATTGTTTTTTTATAAGTTTATTCGTATATATTCTACTTTACAGATTTTTAAAACAATTACAATATGATAAAAGAACAGTCTTACAAAAGTCTTTAACTTTTTTCCATATTTTCTTACTATCAAGACTATGCGCTGGTTTGTCAATCATTGAAAATCAAAGGAATGTGATTAAGATTCTAACGATTAGCTAGTCGTATAAATATACAATATTAAAAATATTTTGCGGAAATATTAATATTTTAGTTTTGAACTTCAATTAAATATATTTAACTATCATTTTTCTACTTTACGCTTTTTTCCCGCATGGCAGGGCAGAAGGGCTTGGTAATCAAAGACACTCCGTTCTACACTTTCTGCCCGAATCAGAAATTGCGTGTTGAGGGGCGGAACTCAACGCCGTGATTTGACCTACGGAGAGAGGGAACTTATTTATTGATGTGATTTTTCGGCTGGGAAGGCAGTTCTGTGTATTATTTATAGTGCAATTTAGAACTTAGTCAACTATGTGAAAATGTAGTATTGGAAAATGTGACCCGTAAATACAACTTTATCTCTAAGATGGTATCGAATTTAAATTTTTTATTTAAAAATATCTAACAAACTTTCACACAAGTAGAAATAGTACCTTATTTATTATTGGCATAACTAACGTCACATTTGGTCACATTGAATGGCTTTGCTGGTACCAACTAAACAAAAAAATAATTAAACTGCCATAATAAAATAAATACAAATGTAAATATTTCTTACTCATTTTTGTTTCTTAATTATACAAAACAATGTAAGAACATGCAATACACACGCATTTGACAGTCTACTTTACTTACAGAAATTTATAGTAAATTAATGGGTCGTAGCGCCACTTTTCCGCCCGTCCTAATAAACCATTATTACGAAACATCGACCAGTATTACTTAAGCCATGCCAAAATAAGGTAGCTATTAGCTTTGATACATGTGTTAAGAAGTGGAGGGTTCTCTTTAAGTGGTTGTTTGTAATCAACATCTAGCCCCTGTAGGGTCATCTAAATTACTCAGTAGTGGGGTAGATAAAGTTTAGTTTTTATTATTGTGAGTTGGAGTGTGTCAATTGATGTCTCGTATCATGTGAAGGGGAAAGTCCAATGAATTGTATCAGCGATTGTAATTACGCATCATTCTAATAATCACAATTTATGGTGGCGCTTTTCGTGTATAGTATAAAAAAAACGAAAAGGCCATCGTGGCGCACTGGGACGGCGTTTGACGCAAACGCGGCTGTGGACTCGGGCACTCGGAGGAATGATTATTTTAATCAAAGGCCACTCAACATGCAATGTCTCAGTTATGGGCGAAAAGTGAATAATGCTTGACGTGGGTTGTCTCTGACTATTTGCTATGCGGGAAGCGTGAAGCTGCTTGTTCTTTTTGTAAAAAAAAAACATTAGCTTATTTTTTACTTGCTTTCGCTTAGATAAGCTGTATATTGTAACATAGTTTGAATTGTAGAAAATTTTACATATAATATTGAAAATATTGACTCTTCAACGAAAAGTTAAAACTTCAACGATTATACAGTGAACATATAATTACAAGTTACACATGATACTGTCGAGTTGTTATTTAATTCAATGAGGACACCACGTTGTATCGGAACAAATGAAATGGGAAACCTAAGCTATTAACTTTTTAACTGTAACTTTGATCATCGAGGGCCTTTGAAGTCGATTGCACATTGAATCAAGCTCGCTTAAAAAGCTATTGTTTCATCGCAACAATCAGGCACTCGCGTGTAATCGATAGTTATGTTATAACGAGCTTATGATATGAGTACGAGTGATGTGGCACCTGGCTGGGGGGGAACGAATAAAACAATCTTTATTTGTGTTTGTTCATAACAGCCTACAAATTGTTCAATTTTTTATATATATATGTAGCTACCTGCACCTACGTTTTATATATATTTAAATTATTCCAGATTTCATATAATAAATTGATAAATGCATAGTTGGTATACTAAAGAGTATAAGAAAACTGTTTTGAACTAAAGATTTCAAAACAGTTTTCTTAGAATTATAGCAGTTTCGCGCTTTTTCCTGTATGACGCTTTGTCCGTGTTGAGTGGCAAAACTTACCGCCGCGCTTTCTTTTTCATCTTAGGTACCAGAGCGGAGAAATAAAATTATTTAAAATATAATCATTTCCCCTAGTGGGGATCAAACCCACAACTAATCGTCCACTGACGCTGTACCACGATGGAATCTTATTCTTGGGACGGATTCTTCAAACTGAATTTATATTATTAAATTAACAACATTTGAGCATTATTATTTTTATAATTGTACTGAGTATCGCCTAACGTTTCTTATTTTAATTCGGTACTCAATTTTTTGCAGTCGTGTTATGACTTCAATAGACATGTGTAATGGCTGCTCTTTAATTCGCACCGTTACATAATTCTATTTTTCTACAAAACATGTTTAGGCAAATCGACTTCTTGTTATGGCGTTAAGATGAAAAAGGAAGAGAGAGCATCAGGCTTTTTCCTGCATAACAGAGACGGCCGAGAGAATCCAGTATCAAGACACTCTATTCTCCACTTTCCGACTTAATTCGAGATATTGGATGTTGAATAGAGAAACTTGCATTCTGTCTTACCAGACCGGTGAAATGAAAATATAATAATTTCCCCGAGTGGGAATCTACCCCACAACTAATCGCGCTAACAGTAAGGTGGATAATAAGTTAGTATGTAAATTGATTAAATTAGTTGGTGTGTGTTCGATAAACAAACATTACAGGTAAATGAAGTGAGTGATGAGGCTATGACATTAATAGTTTAGTGTCAATGTGTTTACTCCAATATTGCAGTTAATTTGTTAGTGCAATTGTGCGACCGCGGCGACTGACCGCCGTGTCCGGCCTGTTTATATTCTAAACCGGTGTGTACAACCAATTTGTACAATTATTCGAGCTAGCCCGCACCAGAACAAATATCAACGTTTTCCGCGTTTTCATATCAATTTTGAACAAATATTTAGTCAAAGTGACAACTTACTCGAGCTTCATTTAACCATTTGTAATGTTGCCATTCAATTAACGTTTCGTAATTATTGACACTCTAAATATATAAATAAAGTTAGAATTGTGTTGCCTTTATAAAAATCTCATCTCTCGAATTGTATACACATTACAATAATTAAAAAGTGAAGCCCATACAAGTCACGTTTTATATAAACAGTGTACACGGAAAAAAGGAATGAAAATTTACAGGCTGCGTCAATCACTTTTTTTTTCGTTCGAAACGAAAAACATCAGCCATTTTGTTTTTATTCGTATACTTTGGTAACATTGGCCGCGCCCGACGACCCGTGAACCAACACTGCGTTGAATATTAAAAATTTGTAGGCCATTGCGCGCAAAAAAACCTTTTAATTGATCAATTCTGTTATTGTTTTTTGATGCCGATGAAATATTACTATAGAAAGACCGAGTTCATTAAATTTTATTATTACTTGTTATTATATTTTTTATATGCAATACAAAGACAACGCATCTAATTTTGCTTACGTAGTAATCTCACCCTCAAATACTGCATTGCGATTTATTATTGCGAACTGTAATCATTATTATCATTTAGATATGGAGATTTGACACACAGAGAACCCACTGTTCTCTCCGTTTTCCTCCCCAAACCGAGACATTACGTTTTTAGTGATCATTACTCCGAGTGGAGACTGAAACGACAACCAATGGAAGACAGTCAGACGCTGTTCCACTACGCTGCGAAGACTTCTTCAGGAGAAGAAGTTTATTTGATGTTTAAAATATAATATTTTACATATCTATGTAAATAAGAAAAATATTATTTATTTTCCAATTATTTTCTCATTCCAAAACAAATTTATAAAAGTGATGGCACTGAAACTTAATTAGCTGGCGAGTTCGAATATAACATGGTACGAGGTATAAAGTGCACCTACAAGCCATACAGTTGATATATTCTATAAAAAAATTGAAGCCGATACGTTGTGTATCTTTTCAAGCTTTTTACGTATCGGTGATTTTTAGAATATTAGTTTTACATGTAATATATTTTTTTACATGAACTAGGTACGTGCATTTTGAATGAGTATTTAAAAATAATTGGCAAAGTGGCAGGTTGACTATGAGTTCAAATCTTAGCCCAAGTAAATATTTGTAATAAATTTAAAGGAGTTTCTCAAGGTGCGTTAACCATTTTAATCATCTAAGCGCCCAATATGCAATATTTTTAATGTTTGTTTTGCAGCTCACTTCACTTCACAATGCTGCGCTTGTCTTATCACCATAGCAGAGAAATAAAAATAAATGATATATAATCGTTCCTCCGAATAAGAATCGAACCCACAACCAATTTGTGAAAACTGTGTAAAAATTACAATAGCCAATGTGCATTGCCCAATATGCATTTCATTCAACGTTACTCAGTAAGCCGTTAGTAACGAGTGGCTTGATATATAAAAAAATAAAATTACGCTATATTAAAGGCTTCATGTTGATAAATAAAAACTGATCCTTTTAGTACCCATATATAAGTTTCAAAACTCTATAAATAATATTTGCATGAAAATTATAAAAACGACAATTTATTCGAAAAATCAAACATTTCGACTTGTAACAATATTCAGCCATGTTTAGTTGAAGTAATAGTTTCGTTCCAAAGCTACACCGCAACTATATTGTTAGACTCACTAAGATACAGGTCAAGCATGTCACACATGGCCATTAGAAGATAACTAAAAGAGCGCCTAAACTCAATCTGTATATGATTTAAGTAAATATATCACAGCGATACTATATATTAATTGTTTTATATAAATTAAAATTATAAACAACACAATATACCTGCATAGAACTTTTAATATTAGTACTAAAAAATGGTTTACTGTTTCGGAATTGAAGTATTTTGTAAAATATATAAAACAAGTATTCAACAATTGTTAAAATTAAAAAAAAAAACTAGGCTAAGAGCAGTGTAGGTATGTAATTTTCCTTGGAAAAGTAGTCTTTCAAGTCACGCGCGGGTCGGAGTGCCGCGTCAAAGTGCATAGAGCGAGACGTGTCTTCATTTATAACCGGCACGCTTATGTGGACCATACCTTTTATGTTTACAGCTTATATTTTATAATATATTTAATTTTGACGCATTATAGCAGACAAAGGTGACGTATTCAATTTTTTTATTACAATTACAAATTAACGTGTACCTTATAATTCAAATTAAAAAAAGTATATTAGTCTTTTGGCCGTATATGTATTAAATAAGTACAAATACAAAACTGACGAAACTTAAAAAACTACAGTGCTATTTTTCTCTTTTATTTATACCCTATTCTTATTAATGCTATATGTTGTAAATAAACAACTTTTTATGGTTATTTACCATATATAAGTATGGTAGTAACATTTTGAAAATAAAAAAGCACTTATCTTTTTAAATTATAGCACATTAGTTTTTATAATAATTATAATAGCTGAAGGAATAATACAAACAAGTTTATTATCTCGTTAAAAGCTCCATATTAAACTGCAGATATTGAATTTGCAACAAAGTGGTTAGTTTATCGAGAAATTGCACACCATGCGCTCGGAAGGAAGGGATTCAATTTGCCGCGTTTGTGATTTAAACAAATCACATTTACTTATGTTCTTTAAGACTGGTATAGATATACTAGTGTTCTTAAGTAATTTGGTTAGATTGATAATGTACACTGTAGAGTTAAGAAATTGTTAAGAAAAACGATTTATGAAATATATTATGATATTATTTTAAAGAACCCCCGTTTAAGTGTAAAATACGCGTTACCTTAGTAACACGTAGGGATACAAACGAAATCTATGTCAAATAAAAGATATGTGTGTAATACAAATTTTATAAATGTAATAATTAAATTCTAAATCCTAAAACTTTTTGCACTTTTTCCCGGTATTAACTTAAACTGTGCCCAAATCTTTACATAATTTTGGTAAAAACAAATTAAAAGGTTTGTCTACACTTATTAATGTATAAATATGCATCTCTAGGTACAATTTTGACACATTTTAGCACTTCTCCTTATTATACATAACCGTTGAACGCCTATAGTTCAGTTATTTCAGTCTACAAGGAGCTTACCATATTACATATTGATAAGCCAATTTTACCACTTGTAAGATAAATGGAGTATTTAGTTCGTAAATCCGCGTGTAATAAAGTGAAACCGAACATCACACAAGAAACAAAGAGGCATAATCTTGCAAGCCACAAAGACGAACGAAGAAACGGCGATGCCCACCCCCTGCCCTCTCTATCTGCCACCCACAGCCCCACTTAGGGCTATACTTCTATTTCCCTGTACCTATCGATTGTCTTTATATTATTCGAATAATATACTAATATTTTTTTTTAACTTCGTTTTTTTCGCAAAGCTGCCCAAGTCAGAGAAAACCTAGTGTCAAGACAACCCGTTCTCCATTTTCCATAATCGAGACATTGCGTGTTGAGTGGCGAAACTCGAAGAAAGTATTTTAAATATAGCCCGAGTAGGAATCGAATCCACAACCAATCGTGTCCACAACCACTGCGCCACGATGGCATCAAGTGTTGCTTATATAATTTAAATTTATTTAGCTGCTTAATTTTAGTTTCTGTATTATTTGTTTGTGACGCATCTGACGAATGTGAACAAAGGGGATATAATATAGTAGACGATAAAATTATTTAAATATATAATAATGTCAATCGAGAGCCGAGTGTCTAAACACTATATTTTCTCTGTCTACTCTTACATACACACAGTCATACGTGTCTAGTACAAATTAGAAAAATATAATATGTAACTGTATATCATATTTTGGCAACCCTAGTTAGGTTTCAGGCATTCAGTCTAGTTTAGCTCAAAGCAGACGGGAAAAAGGACATCGCTGGCATGTCGTGACCTCTATTAGGTGCTTTACGTTGTTACACTCCCTTCGTGTCGTGTACACTGGAGCACGTCAATTTGCATCAATTTACCAAAGCAAAAGTCTTTTTTTTATATTTAATCTTAAATATATAGTATTTATTGATAGGATTTAGAAATTTCTGTATGAACACGCGATCGTTGTGGTTTGAATCCTTAGTTGAAAGCAAGTATATTTATATTTGAGATTATTGTAATTTTCTCGGTCTTGTATCACAAAAGGTCTCAGAAATTGAGAAAGGCGTGACTTATACTATTTCTCTTACCACATTCATAGAATGTCAAACTCTATTATAAGGTAAATAATAAAAAAAGGTTGAGATATTTTTAAATCGTCTTATAAACAGAACTCCAGCCTGGCCACGACTGGCCTTACCTAGACTGGCCTGGCGTGGCCTGAAGATGCCATGATATAAAATAAATAATCAACTGTTCCTACCTCGCTTATGCTCCTCAGTATTCCCCGGCCTGTTCAGCTGAGGCGGTAAAGGTGCCGGTAACGTGGGTGCCGCAGGTGCGGTGGGAAGGCCTGGGTACCACCACCCCGTGGCCGCTTGCCCATTGAACATTCTCAGCTTCTCATAAACGCTGTCGTTCTGCGCAGACGCCGCCTGCTCCTTCTGGGACGCCAAGTTCCTTAGTACTCGGTTGATTGACGATACCTAAGTTAGAAATATAACGACTATATTTAACTGATAAAAATAGATTATATTAAATCTGCAATAAGATCTACGGTTTTCGCGATTGTTAAACATTTTGGAATGAAACTACTTTTTGTTGTATGTTTTTTTATAGATTTGAATTTTAAATTTGATTTGAAAGAACATTTTGTACTTCCTAGCGGAACTCGAGCCCACAACCAATAATTTATCGCTTTTTACGCACTATTTTCTTGTATATAATATACATATATAGTATATTATATATATATATAGTATATTATATATAACATTTATATGTTCGACCCAATTTTATCCACTGAAAAAGATCGGACATAAACAAGCCAGGTCAAACAGCAACATCTTAATAAAGAAAGCAATAGAAACAGTCTGACAATAGAACGAGGGAACAATAGAAAGTTTTCCGAACACAAAGTTAGCCGCTCGTACGCTATAGCCACGAGCGCACCCATCCCAAACTAAATAACTATCTAATGGGAAACAAATTGCGAAGCGTTCCCCGCCCTTTTAACTTCCGAGCACGTGTAATTTAAAATTTAATATGATTACTAAATTCCAATCGGGAGCCTCAAAGGGACACAGATTAGGGCCCTCCCCACTCACCCCTTCAGGGCCTAAAAACCCCAATATCCAGCTACTTTCGGCGAAAAAGCACGCATGCGTAAAAACCTAACTCACACAAATATAACCTATATGCCGATTTAAACACGTAGATTCATTGTTATATGTATATAGTATATAGACAGTGCCGCGGGGCGTCCCTAGGTAGTAATATTTATCTGTTTTCTTGTTGCCAGGCAACGGGGAAATTATACTTTTCTCTATAATGCCGGGGCGGGGGAAGTATATTCACAAATGTGTTGTTCTTGAACTGTTCTATAGATACTACGCTCATAGTCGACTATCTTTGTTCGAGTACTTGTATATTTATATTTTAGAATGATAAAAGCATTTTGGCGTACATATTTTTTATATAGATACAACTTCTTTATTAGAAATTTTATATGAATGCTACGTTTATGTAAATTTAAAAGCCCTAATAAAGCTTACAAGTAAAAAAAATTCAAATATTTTAAAATCCAAAGTGAATGCAAACTATCGGTGTAACGGACGGGTTTAATCCTGTGTTGCGCTAATGGAAGGTAATGTACTCGCACAGGTGCGTTTAAACCACCATACATTTGTGCTAAAAGCTTTTGATTCGTTCCAAAATGTATGTTTTTGATCCATATAGAAATATGAATTTTGTTAGGATTAAAAATTCAATTGTATATTGGTTTATTGTCAAAAAATATTTATTCTTATAAGAAAAAAATTGCCTGTTCGGTCGGTCTAGTATAGTTCATGAATGTACAGGACGAGTTCAAATGTATTTTTTATAGAATGTGAGTATATAAATTTCGTTAAGTATTGTTCGAAAAGTAAGAGGCTATCAATAATAATTATAATTTTTAATGCATTATAAAACAAAAAGCTTAACTAAAATTTAAAGTTAAAGAGATAAAAAAGGATAAATTCGTATTTATAGATGTCTTGATTTTTATTTGAAAATCCTTCATTATTTACTTTCGAATAAGACAGAAATAAAGCATATTGGATAACGGAACTCAAAAATTTATCTAACATGTATACACTTCGTCTTAGCGAAAATACATATTTAGGAAGTTTCGAACCCACAAACGGTGTTTACAATCAGAATTGTTTCTTTTTAAACAAGCAACTTTAGTTTTTTATATACTCATTATAGTACTTTATATTATATATCTATATATATAATATATTTCGCAAGGTACAATTATTCCTTATAAATCGTTGAGCTACCACATAGCAACTAAAATTCAGGCAAAACTTAACAGTGAGTAGCTAGCCAAATGTCAGACATGACATAAAGCAATTACATAAAAATTTATATCCAATAAGACCAGGCCAACAAAAACTACGTCAAATAAAAGTAGAATTTTAAAACAGCCAATACGGGAGTTGCATTTAAACGCATTCTGTAAGTGACAGCTCACCGGCCAATCTGATAGGAAAAGATTAAAGTTTTTAGTGCTCTATTAGAATTTCAAATGATTTATTTTATTTTGTTAATCAAACTAAAATCTTTTTTGCTGTTTCTCGCTTTTTCCCGCATCAGGATAATCAGAGAGAACCTAGTGTCAAGACACCCAGGGTTACCTAGATTTTATCGAAGTTACGTAGATTAATTTTTAATCATATAAATGTATTTTTTTTGTAATAAGAACAATTACAAACCTATGGAAAATGACAGTAAAAACGTATCTCAAATATCGTAAATTTTCAACACAAACCCTGCATTTATAAAGTATATAAATATTTATTATACATATCGGATCAAACTACTGAAAGCCTTATAAAAAATATAGCTTTAATTCGTTGTAATATATTTACCCATCTAATGTACATCCATTGTGTCGCATTGGGACAGCGTCTGACTATAATCGCGATAGCACGTGAGTTCGATTCCCAACAACACGAAAGTGGAGAACAGAATATCTTGACACTAGACTATATGCACGGATAGACTTCTATCCGTGTACATAAAAAAACATGAAGCTGCATAACAAAATGCAAGGTGCATAATAGACATATCGTTTATGTACATTACATAAATTACTTTTGAGTTTAGTAATAATATTTAACTTCAATAGACAGTGCGTTATAACATTCCTGTATTTAAAAAATCCTTTTTTTTTTTAACAGTTTTTTAAGTTACACCCTTTTTGTTCTGTGGCAGTCGAATTAGTAATCACTGATGTGTGTAAAGGGTCCGCAAGGTTTTGACGGAGAGACCGGTGGGGGCTTTAAACGAGATTTTAAAAAAATACACTCAAAGCTAGGGCTCACTATGAATAGAATTTAAAATAAATGTATGAGTATTTTATAATAGGTACATAATATGGGATTTTGCATTTGGTTCTAAAATGTAGAAACGTATAGCTGTTTTTTTATATAATAAGTGTTAAAAAACAATAACAGAGCAATTATTATATATGTATGATATTCTTGTAAAGAAATGGTATGTATAGCATTTGGCTTTAAGTTGGATGTACCATACAAACAAAGAATAGGTAGAAATTTTGAAGTTTTCAGTAAAGCTTTTTTATATAGAATTATTTATTACAAAAACTTCACTAGCATATACTCGTTTATACACAGACACACATAACAATTTTTTTATTTTTATATAATATATGAGAATAGCGGTCAACGACTTACAAAATAATAAAACGCAAATGACATTAGGCGCTCTACCGTCTGTCCTTTCATAAGCTTAATTATAATTCAATATAATAATAAGTGAAACGAAGCCGAAAATCCAACTACCGTATATGGCCTGAAATGTGACACGGACGTTTTCGACTGATGGACACTGACAGCAATGTTTTTTTGTCTTTGAAGCTTTTAGTAAAATATCTTACCATTATTGCAGTTTGTTAATAATAAATAAATGAAAAAGCCTTTTTTTGTTAAAAAGTAGATATATACCAATATAATATGGACGATACCAATCTTTTAGTGAAGGGATATATAGATATAATATAATTTTAAATAAATTATAAGGTATTTTAAAAAAAATTGTAGATGCTATATGGTATTTTTAGATTGAAAGATAAAAAGAAAGAGAAAATAAAATAAAATATATTGATAAATATTTAAATATATTTTTAATCTGAAACCTTCTTAGTTTTAAATATGAATTAGCAACTGTAAGCTAAATTCTAATGTCAATTCTTTTTATTTATTAATGTAACTTTTATATATTTTCTATATTTTATTGAATATATATCTATACGATACACAATAAAGTGAATATTGAGAATATATAAGGTAAAACATAACAATTTATTATATGTTAGATGAAAACGATATAGTTTTGTCGATACTTGTCGTATAATAAAAGTTAAGTCGTATCGAGTATTACTTCGATGTTTCAAGTTGAAACTTAGTTCTAGTCGCTAGATAGGTGACTGTACAACTTATATCTTTGATAGAGACAGCTCAGTAACCTTTATAGATAATACAACTGATTTTTTTATAACGAAATATATTAGAATTTATGCATAGAAAAAACATAAGTAGTTGATAAATACATTAATAATACATTACTTATTAAAAGAAGTGTATTCATTAAAAATGTTATACAATTTAATGAAAATAATAAAAAGCTTTAAAAGCTGCTATTCACACATTTTCATACTTTAACCTATTATTATTTTTTATTATCCGAAGATTCTTATATGATTTGTAAACAATAAGAAAAATATTTAAGCTATAAAACAATTTTTTTTTCAGAATTTACAAAGATTCATAAGATATAATAAAACTACAAAAAAGAGCTACTTCATATTAAAACTTAATTCAAAACAATTTACCGTGTGATTCAGATGCAAAAAGATAAACACTGCACTTATTGCTAAGTCTTTTATTTTTACTTGACTATGATAACGAGGAAGTTGAAATAAGCTGTTATTATTATAATATTAATAAAAGAGAATATGAAATAATGAAATAAGAGTAGAGATAACATCTTAGTGTGAGCGAACGTATCGAGTTTCGCGATGCAACATGACGTGAGTGCAGAGCGTTGCACGCGACGGATTTGACGTTACTACTAGCGTCTTATGTGACTTTACTTGTATTTAATTCTAAATCTTATTTGAAATTATTAGTAAGTAGTTATTGTATTAATACATGAAAAAATTTAGCCCTGTTATTACGAAAATTATGCAAATGCATGTGTATGAAATTTGGCATAGTTGAAGTTTATTTTTTAAATTTAATTTTTTAATTTAGTATTTAAGCTATTTTCTGATAATAAAGCAGTAAAAGTATATTTATTTTATATTCATAAATATATATATATATTCATTTATGAGCTTTTTAGATATACACTTTTGTAATGAAATGACATACCTACACGTTATCAGAACTTTACACTACCTATAACCTTGTCTGGCCAAAAAACAAATCTTGTAAATGCAATTAATTATTGAAACATAAAATCATTATTTGTTTATGAATCAAAAATGCAGAACAACTTTAGTATGTATTATTCTATTCAGTTAAAATTAGTTGGAAATTTTGTGACAGGACAGGACAGGACAGAATTTTGTAAAAGGTACAAAAGAATTTACTAATGAATATGCTTAAAATTGAATTGAAATTGAAAATCTTACAATAAAATAGGATAATATATATTTTTTTTAAATAAATAAAAGAAACTGATAAAAATTCACACGTATCTGAAACCATATAGGCGTTTAATAGTTTACACAAGCTTATATATGGAGCCATAGATCATCTTCGCGCGGGCGTTCTCGCGTCACTTTGACAGTGACAGGTGTCACTAGGGATGCGCGCGCGCACGTCAGTGCTGGAGGACACGTCGATAGATCATGTGATAGTGCGGTGGTGTAGGTGGTCTCGTAACGCGTTAGAACAAAAGCTCGCTTATCTACCCGGTCAGGTTTTTATCGATAGCCCTGTTAATTAAATTGAACGTAAAACGAGCCACATAACGGAAGATAGGTTAATGATGGACGTATTTTTTACATGTATAGATTTTTGTATATTTAGTAAGGTGGAATGAGGTTTGTTGTAAAAAACTTCTCTTGTACTATGTTTTAATAAAATTGATACATAATTAATTATAATATAAATGTAATTTCTACAGTGGGTAATTACTGAATATACGATTGTAATGTAGTATAGAGGCGCGATCAAAGACAGTCCCCCCCATATAGAGTTGCGCAACGTTCACTTTTCCGACCATTCAGCATCAAAACCGATACAGATATCCGGACAAAGCCATTACATTCCGTCAGAGGGGTCGTCAACCCTCGGGATTAGAATTACTATTACCTACATTGGTATTATCTATAAACATTTTAACGTACACGCTTAACCCGTGGAGACCCAGGTTTGATTCCCGGGTGAAAAGCGGTTAGGGTGCGGTAGTGAGGGGATTTTTGTAATTCTCTCAGGACGCACTCTGGGATTGGGCGGGTTATGTCGATTAACGCTTTTAAATTTCCAATGTTTGCCGACTAAGAAATCACAATATGTCAGTTTAATATCAACTGTTTATTTTATAACGACCAATATGTCACTGACCTATTCTCATTTAAATAGGTTCAGACAGTAGTCAATGGTTACTGTAATTAACCAAAGAGTAAAAGTATCCACTTATAGGCCCCAAAAATGCAAATGTTTGATTAATAATGATTAAAAATACAAAATTAGGTATGCAAAATTGGTACGCAATTACTACGCAAAAAAAAAATATTTAATCAAATATTTATTGCAATGATTTATAATAACAACTTGCATTATATATTATTATTCTAGACAATACATTTTAAACATGACGCTGTTGAAATAACAAATGAACCAAATAATTAACTAACATCGCGGAAATTGAGTTATATTATTATATATTATACGGTAAAATGGTGTTGAACTTTTTATATTATTTACGTAAGTTAATTACGTTACGAAACGAATTTACAAAATATATTTATAAAATATTCGAAATGTGTAGTTATAGCTATGATAGACAAATGGGAATTTGTCCTAATTTGATGATTTTGACAAAAACATCGCTTGAGACCAATGTGTTCACACAGGCTGTATGTTATTTTAAAAACAATTTATTTTAAATATTTATAAGTAATACAATAGTTTCCCCGGTTTGCTTACATTGAAACGGAGTGTTTAGCATCACAAACTATGTGCCGTCACTAAATAAGTAGATATTTGTATCACTAGATTGAAACAATAAAATAAGGAAAATATGTAATTACAGATTGAATGCGTTGCTTACAGAAAAAAGCAATTAGAAAAGGGCAAATGAAACTATTTAATTAAACTAGATGTCCCGTCGACGCGTAAACAACGCTTTGCCTTAAAAACGTATATATCACTTTATGTAAACGTGAATGTCACACCCGGTAGTGTGGGTAATATTTATTTTATTAATTTAATGTATTTCTGATGTATTACTATAAGAAATAAAAGCTTTTTGCACTATGCCAAATTATACTCCTCCGTCCGCACAAGTTTCGTAAAACAGGGTCCAAAGTTTTACCTTTTTCTTGTTAATATAACGATTTATAAGTAGAGAGAAAAGTTCAAACAGAGCGTCCTCGTTTCGCGATTATAATCTTACATCCATTCTGATATTCATACGTCACACACATTTTTTTCATATTATTTCACACTTATCACCTGCTATTATACATATTACATTAATGTAAGATAATTAAATATAAAATTTAAAATACTGAGTTTCTACATATCGATCTTCAAGCAGTCCTCAAGCATCTTGGCGAAACGAAAACATTTCAGTTTGGCTTCACATTTCCATTCATCTAGTCTGAAGGCATAGGAACTATGAGCAAGCCAATATGTATGATGGAATGAGAAGTCAGGTGCAGCAGAAGCAAGGCAGATATCTATCCTGCATTATACAATACAAGTGTAAAAACACAAAATGTTTAATAAAATTAACGTCAAAAAACATTACTGATCTTGAAATGTAACATCTTAATTACTATGTAATTCGAGAGGTCCAGTTACATGCGTTGTAAACGAAAACGTACTCCGTGAGGTTACATAATACGTGTCACGAAGCCTCCAAAATGCTCCTCAGTAGCGTTTTGGCGGTGTCGCCTTACTGCTCCATACCATACTCCGTGCTCGATGGAGCAAGAAACGAATTAATAAATTGATTTAAGTTAACAATTCCATCTTATTGCTGTCGGCCAGATTATACACTTGTATAAGTATGACAGAATAGATAAACTACTTTGCAGTTATATTTAGGCAATGTATAATCGGTAACACATTAATTGGTTGCAATGAAATTATACCTATAAACATATTTTATAATTAATCCTATTTAAATATTACTATTGTAGTACTTTATAATTGATTTTAAACATTGTGGAAAACATAATAAACATATATAGTATATTATTCATATATAAATTGTAATGCAGCTTAAAGCTCTACATACTATTGTAGACGCAGCGTGTAAGCATAACTTTATATTATGTGAATATTGGTAGCATCTGCAATTTATTATTTGTACTTGGGACCTAAGGGCATAATTTGCATACAACCGTGACAACTTACGTAAACTGAAAGCTCTTAACCATTTTACATTTATTATAGTATTTAAAATTAAAGAAAAAAATAGTTTTAAATGCTTTGGCTACATATTTTAATTAATGAGCTTATAATAATAAAAATATATATTTTACCATGATGTTTATATCACGTACAAAATAACATGAAAATATTTCCGTACCACGTTTCGACTTGAGCATCAATTCTGTGACATCATAGCCGGTAAGTAGAGAGGGACAGATGAGCCAGATGTATGGGATTACAGGAAAAGTGAGCGGGACGACGCACATTTGTGCACCCATGCGTAAAACGCGGCATTATAGTACTTCGTGCTCAGAAGAAGAACGTATTAAGTGATAACTAGAACAGGCTTTCAGGGGTATAGGTACCTATATATTCAGGTATGAATTAATATTATTACTAATACAAAGAAAATACACATTGTAAAATATGTATAGGAATGTGTATTTAATGACATTCCTACACACATTTTACAATGTATGTTAACTATAACCTAAATAGCTATATCTATATAATGAACAAATGTCAAACCAAAAGTGATCACTATAGATTTATATACAAAAAAAATTATAAATATAAATATGAGATGGTTATCAATTATATTATTATGAATGGAATCTTAATACTTTATTTCTCAAAATATTTTAAAACATTGTTACACAACACGGGCAATATCAAACCGAGAAATGCTTAAATCGGCACTTACGCTGTTGTTCCTCGGAATAGGGATCGATTGTTCGTATTTTTGTCTACGGCAAGAAACATCACGCCCATTCGACCGTTATGACTGGGAATCGCAGCTCGGAACAAATATGTATCTCTTTCTAACACACGTGCTACGACATTTTCCCTCTTGCCCAGTGGGCCGAGTGCGTGCGACACTCGTAAAAATAGCCCCTTCAATCTTATAGCTAAGGGATGAAGAACGATTCCAATTTGCCCTCTCGTTATTGATATAGGTGTTTAGAGGTGTTTGTGTTGACTGCTAGATTAGTTATGTTAGCTTGAATCAAGATAGAAAACATATTGTGATACATCTACGAGTATGTAGACGCATTTCTATGGTAGAGCTTTTCACCTACTGGAGTTACAGGAATTGACTGGATTTTAAACTTATTGCACATATTTTAAAGATTTTTTTATAGTATTTCTGGTATTTCACTTATTTAATAATAAATTTCAATTTAATTCTGTTTCAACGTAGGGTTTATATCTTTAGAATCATCATAATATAACACATTTTGCTATACAAAAACTTGGCAGCGGCTTTGTCACTGCGTGTTTACAGTATATCACAAAGAATTCCTTTTTAACATGATTAACAGAAAAATTGTCTCGATATGTGAAAAAAATAACAATATTCGCTTTAGAATTTTTTTTTGCGGCAGATGTCGCCCGTACGTCGAGCTCGATTACCGATCGTGTCACTTAAAATTGTTGTTTGAGATTATGGCATTCAAAATTGAAGTGCGGTTTTGGTTTTATTGTTTAACCGAATGCAAATTGTATATAAATACGTTACTATTTTTTTTCATATCCTGTCTGAGTAACATTTTCTTCTATAATTATATTCCATTATTTTGCAGAATCTATATATATATGTATATATATATCTATATATAAAATATATATTCCATGCTTGCTTAGAATCGTAGCGTAATCAAACGCTGCACTTAGCTAAAATACAAATATTTCCCGGAGTTACATTTGAAGTCACCACTGTCGACCTAAAGCTGGCAAAGCTTATTTAAGTGTGTATGGAAAAACATAAACGATGCTAAAGAGAGCCACTTAGTATTAAAAATAATTACAAGTATGACTATATTATTCTACTTATGAAAAAAAATACCAATAATGTTGCGTGTTGCCATATATTCGTTTTTATACAATATCTTAAAGTCATCGTCAGTTAAAGGACCGTTAATATAAAAAAAAAAAGAATTTATTATCTCGTACTCAAAAGTGACCGATTTGTATTGACAATGTACACAAAAGCGGTCGAAACGAGAAATTTTATAAACTGTCGTCAATAGTTCGCAGAATGAACTTTATTAGTTGAATGGTGCTTCAAAAGAGGCTGGACAATGGCCGGGCTTATAACATATGCTTCAAAACTAGCTAAATTTCAAAATTGGATTAGAAATCTGTTGTGAAACTATCTTCTATATTGTAACAATGCGCTCGAATTTAATGAAATCTGTATTTTGAATATATTTTGACACGGCCAATTGTCGATTTTAATATGGATTTGAATGACGTCAACATTGTTATGTCAATATTGTCAGTACAGCTGATATTTGCTTAAAATTAAACAAAAAAGAATTTAAAAGTTGTATTGGACGACTAATATCGTATTTATATTAATATAATATAAATTTACCTACTCATGCATTATAAAAAAGTTTGTTATTTTTTTATTGGTAGATTTAGATATGTGTTGTAACGATGAAACAGCCAAAGGAATATAATCAGACATCAATGTTCTCTATACCCATCATGAATAGTAAAAAAACAAAAATAAGCTGGCACGAGCGTATGAAAATATCGACATAACTCTATATGAACGTATAGCTTAATTGGCAAGACGACATGGACGTATTTCAAGAGGCGCGGGTTCAAAACCTGCTACCATAATAAATTTCTTATACTAAATGTGTAAATAACACTTATATAATATATTAAAATACTTACACTAGGTATATTATCATTATTGCACACATTCTCGCTAAGCAGACGGTCCCTGATCTCCCACGCGAAGATAGAAGGGCATTCCCTCTTGTAGTCCGCGATCTTCTGCACTACGGGAGTGGTTGCCACCCGCGGCTTGGACCCGCCGATAGCTCGAGGCTTTATCGACCCCGTCTCGTAGTACCTGTGGATAATTGTGTATGATTTTATGATGTTCTTTGTATGAATTGACATTTTAAAGTAGATTATAAGAGCTTAGTATTTTGAATTTAGAAGGATGAAAATTGAAAGCTAAGTTTTTATTGGTTTTTTGTTATATTTTACTTATCCATATGTATGTATAAAAGTTTTTAAAAGTACCCTCAAGTATATGGTAAATCACATCAAATTCCCATCCCATATTCTTATAAAAAAAAGCCCTAGTATAGTCTAACGTATACTTGATAACGTAGAAAATATTTTCGTAGCGTTACATAATAAGTACTTAAAAACGATCTTAGAATAAATAGTATGTATGTAACGTTTACTATAGAAAGCATTAATCCTCCGACCCACTCGAACAGCATTAGCTTACAATTACGAATATAATCTCTTCAGCTATCCCCTTATTTCGAGTACCTATACAAACATATTTAACCAATTTATTATACAACTAACAAACAAATATTAAAGAAAAATAGTTCTTATGCCCTGTCGCGTAAGGCTTTTGCAATAGTTAGCGAGATGTAAAGATAATTTGGTCTCTGTATAGGATGTACAGGCGGCGGCATTGTTGCAACCGACATGTGTCGATATTTGCAACGAAATGTCGATGGGGACGATACGATTGTCGAATTTCTAGATACAGCTTGATGTGTAAGAATGTTCGCGTTTTATTTGACGGGAGTGAGGGATTTATAGATATTATTTGAGAGCGAGTGTATAAGAATAGAAAAATAGTTTAAAAAATATATTAATAGGCTAAAAATTATCCTTTTTCTCTTTCATCCCTATAAAACGTTGTATTGTCAATGCATCCGGACATGTGTGCTAATTTTTAAATAATCAAAATAGCGATAACTATTTTCTTTCACAGATTGATTATTAGGTAAATGACAATTTTAATTAAATATAACTACTTTAAAATAATTAATACAGCGTCATTGGACAAAGAAGTTATCTAAAATGAAATAACAAATAATATGAAGAACAATGACTCATTATTAGGCGTTTTCTGACTACTTGACGCAATATGACGAAAATGCTTGTAGATATAAAAAAAAACTATACACAGTCCAAAAATCTAAATTATATACAAGCCAATGTAAATTTAAATTAACAATTTGGTTATTAAGATTAAATTATGATCAGACGGGAGACCTCCTGGTCACCTTACATGTTTGTCATCGTAAATCATCGAATATACATAAACACGCACACACACTTTTTTACCTATAATCATCATAATTTTTAATATTGTATATTGTATTTCTATATAAAACGACCCTTGTTAGGCGGGCGTTAAAAGCTGCGACACAATTTTATACTAATGTAATTATTATTGATACAAGATGTTTTAATGATTTATCACTGTGTAAATGAATAAATATTATTATTAAAGTAGAATATTATAGAATAGAAATAATAAAACTCCGTATAAAGTATTAAAGGAAACGTAAAGGAAACCTTAAGTTTCTTGAGCTTTATCTGCTACTTGACAAAAGTTTATACTGGGTTCATTACAAAATCAGAATATACTTTATTCAAATAGGCTATCAAACAAGCACCTTCAAATCGTCCATTAAAATAAAATGTCAGTATTTTCAGTCCTAGTGGAAGCTACCACCGGCTCGGAAAGCTGTCCTGCTGAGAAGAACCGGCGAGAAACTCAACGTTTGCTCTTTTCAAATATATTTTACAATAAATTCATAGTTATCATTAGCCTCCCGAGTCAGCTTCAACACACTTTAACATCAGAATAGTATTCCTAGACAGAATAATTCTTCTTCCATAATATGTTTTAAATCTTGATTTTAAATTGTTCAAGTGGCAAGTACGTACTTATTTGTGGAATTTTATTATACATATGTACACCTTGCGACCCAAATGATTTATTCACTCATTTTGTCTGTCTGTTTGTACTCGTGTATCTTCGTAAGTGGACGGATTTAAATGTTCCTTTGTTTGGAGTATGTATAGCCTTTAATCCTGGGCAGGATATAATTGATTCGAAGAGCGATTCGAAGCAATGTTTAAAGCAAACTTTAACAAAAGTTGTCCAGCGTGATGAAAATAGTTCAACTTTTATTAACATATAACAATTAAATATGTGGGAAAGTCTGACGTACAACCATTCACCAGTTAATTGTTAAACTATAAGAAATAAGTAAATGCGCATTAGTAAAAGATGTTCAGTATGATAGGCAATTTTCGTAAATAAAAATCATCGAGCATTGAGGTGGCAGCATAGTGGGACAGGGTCTATTTGTAAACGCGATTAATGTAGGTACGATTCCTATTCGACGGAATAGTAATATTTATGCCTGCCGTAAGAGAAACGAGTGAAGATAAAAAATTATAATCGTCTGAAATTTATGTAGAAGTCTAAAAGACAAGAAAAGTACCGCTTTAACAAAAGCTTTACTTAAACTTTGGATCCAAGTTTCAAGGTCAAAGGTGGTATATGGAAGTAGTATATCATTAAGTCATGAAGTCCACACAAACGAAGTTGCGGGCATCAACTAATATCATGAATTGATGTTCAATACAATTAGCAATAAATTATATAAAATATATATTTTAAAACCAATATTAAATGTTATTGTAAACAAGAAATCAATATATTCAAATATCGCATTCTCATATAGAATTAAATCAAAGAACTGAAATTTTATAGAAATACCATAGAATGTTGTCAGCCAGCAAAATAGCGGGTGACCAACAGTTTGAGTTAAATCATTTATCATTGTCAATTTCTATTAAAATTAAATGTTTAAAAAGTTTATATCAACTTATTTCCATTAATGTATATCTATAATTATCACATATCTATATACGTTTTCATCCAAGAAAAAAATAGTCGAAACCGAAGCACGTGCCACAAAAGCCGTTATACGAATATAACAACATATCGAACAAACGCTGAACAAACTAACAAATGTATGTCATCTGTATTCTGTATAAATACATGTTTACTTTATTGTGCCATTAGAAGGTTATTATCAAACGCCGCAAGCGAATAGTAATCGTTCTGGCCTACGGGTACTAAATAAACGATTTTGTTAGTAGTTGGTACCTACTTGTTATAGAACTAGGGTGTATGAGATTTGTTTTTTATTATTACGCACATATATAAAGTATATATATATATATATAAAACTATTCGTCACAGAGTGACTAACAGACAATATACTGGATGTAGAAAGCTGAAATTTATCATGTAGGTTCCTTGAGAAGTGTAAGGAAGGACAGTAACAACATTTTTACTACACGCAAACGTAGTTGTGAGCTGTAACTAGTGCATGTATATTTCTTACAATTTTCTTTTACAAAACACTTGGAGCTGTTTTATATTAATTAAATATTAGCTGTTATAAAAATATGAGAATTGTATGTATGAACACAATATGATATTTTTGAAACACGTAGAATTTTCTCTAAATATCTATATCACATGTTAAGTCAACTTAACACAATATGAATACTTTGATAATTGTTTCATTCTAGCGCAAAGCTTTTACAAAATTAATACAACAGTAAAAATAGATTTATACAAGCGTTGATATACAGTTTCGCTTTAAAAATCTTCAAATAAGTTTAGTAATTACAATATAAAACAATAAATCGCTAAAGCTACATTTTCAATATTAATAGCGATAATTACAGAATTAATATAATATCCTATCCTCATTAAGTGATAAATAAGATTTTTAAACGATATACCGTATCAGAATGTCATTAAATCGTCAGGGGTCGTGAATTTGCATCAGATAAGAACTCCGCGGGAATCAACTTTACAGATTATTAACTCGACTACTGAATATGTATTAAAAAAAAAAACAACTCAGACTTTATTTCTATTTTTTTATAGTCAATTTCAGGTCTAGGGTAATTTTTATTTTCTAAATTTTAATAATTACTATAATTTCTACTTACTGCATATTCCGTGATAATCTGGGACAAAAGAGAATATGTATCAGTCATTTCATTTAACCGACCTTCATATTTGTTAGGTTATTATAAAGCATCATTTGTTATTGCAGTAATTTTACTTGAAATGAAATGTACTTTATCATTTCTTGAAAAAGTCTTATAAAATCTGATAAAGTAGCTTTCAAGCTTATATTATTAGTTATATATTAATTAGTATTTTACGAATAAATTTTAACTGAAAATATAAGAAAGTAGAAATAGCAGTAAAAATCAAGATGTGAACAACACTAGCATCGCAGGAGGGCTCCTTAATTAGGAGTCCTGCCGCTTGCCCTTTACAAAGCCCTAAGGAACGGAACCCTTTACGTAATTGGCACGATAAGAATTTAGGGGCGTGTGGGAAAAATGCACTTGCAGTCGCGGCTTACGTAGACATTTAGTTAACTTCAATTTACATTTATTTCTTAAAACGGTATTGTGTTTGCAAATAGCTATATGAACCCAAAACCCTAAGAAGGTATATAATAATTAAAAGTATATTTTCTTACAAAAAACCTAAAAAATCTAAATATTTAACATAGCAAAAGCTAGAGTCTATTATCAATATTATCTGAAAAGTTTGTTATTAGGACAAATGGCAATTTTTATACATCTATAAGTAAAATAATATAAAATTCTTTATTTATTTTTTTTCCAATCAATTTTTTTAATACTCATTTATCCCCCAATATTTGTATGAATAAAAAAACACTCAGCGAGCAAAACATTGAAAAATAATAACACGCACCCAGCGGCCGAAATCACTTTCCTACAAGATCTCTTGACGTCAAGCGCCAGCAGGGGTGCCAATTACTGACAAATATTATTATTTTCCTCTTTATCGCGTTTATTTAGGGGCGGTCGTGGGACAGCCCTGAAAGGCACACCATACATTAAAATAGTTCTTTTGATTGACGTCTTTTACATTTCTTTGTCCCAAATTGACTTTTCAATTGTTCACGACAATGTGTATAATAGAAGTTAAAATATTGTATGTAATTTCTATGAGAATATTAAAAGTTTAATTTGATTTAATTAGTATTTACGGGAAGTTTTTTTTTTATTTTAGAAATGGCCGTATCCTTATATATAATATCTAACAATTCTAGATAACTAACCAAAATAACAATTTATATATAAAAAGGAGAAGGAAAAATCAAATACGATATCCAAATCAAATAGAATCTGAAGTGGCATTTAAAATAACTTGCATATAGATTTAGTTTTAACGGCAATAGGATTGAGCGTTTCAATAAGCACTCAAGTGGAGGGCCGAAATCCTCGCGATAAGCGATAAAATCGCAATCAAACGATAAACTCCCTTACTAAATTAGTCGGCGCCCCGCCGTCAGCACCCGATGTCGATTCCCACCTCGCACCCGCGGCGCGTTCATTCACACAAAAACAATACACTATGGGAATGCAAAGTTTTGTATTGATTAATTCATTGAAATATTCCTTGAATTCCGAGCGAAGTATTGTTCGCGGCTTTGTACAGTTCCTTAGGCGGTATTATGGGAACCGC
Organism: Podotricha telesiphe; assembly: GCA_038994665.1. Classification (NCBI taxonomy): domain Eukaryota; kingdom Metazoa; phylum Arthropoda; class Insecta; order Lepidoptera; family Nymphalidae; genus Podotricha; species Podotricha telesiphe. Next base: position 1,313,449 of record JAOYRR010000415.1, on the reverse strand, counting down.
GTCAATTTGCTCGCGTGGCCCAAGAATTCGACCTCATCGGACAGCCGCCACAATCGATCCTTACGCCTTTGTTAGTCAACAATGGATTTTGTACTAAATAATTCATTTATTTGTGTAATAGTACTCAATTTAATTGTTAGCGCCCTTTTCATATGGTTTTATTAAAGTTAGACTTACTCCTAATACTTAAGAAATTGTGAAAAGCTTGATTTAATATAGTTGTTACACGGTTGTACAATATGCTTTACATGTTAAATTTTTTTGTGATGGATTGTAAATAATAAATTCAATTTGTTACCTTTGATACGTATTAACTAACGCCATATATATTTTTTATATTAAGACGAAACGTATGACAAATACTTACCTATTTCGAATAATTTAATATAATACAATGCGAATATAATTTATGATTACTTACACTAATAGTTATTTAAACATAAATACTGACCTGCCGAGTATCTTCGACACACAGCCGTTGGAAACCTGCAGGATGCGGCTGATGTCGCAAGGCCTGGCGCCGGAGTGCGCTAGCTCTACTATCTTCTGCCTGGTCGAGTCGGGTAGCGGCCTTCCGTTCACGTAAACCCCTCCTAGCTGATTGATCCCACTATGGCCGGCGGAGGAGCACCCGAACAGGGCTCCTCCACCCATTGCCGCACTGTGCATCAGCTCATCTATAACAAGAATATATATTAGATATTTTTGTTAACAGCTACTATTGTTTTTACAGCTTCACTTTCTTAGGATAGGCAGAGAAAACATAGTGCTTAAACACTCCGATCTCCACATTCTACCAGAAATCGAGACAGTTGCGTGTTGAGTGATGGAACTCAACGCTTTGCTTAGTCTTTCCAGAGTAGAGAAATAAAAATATAATCATTCCTCCGAGTGGGGATCGAACTCGTAACCAATCGCGTTTGCAGTGAGATGTTGTCTTTTTACGACACGTCGGCCTTATTATTTTTTTAAAGACATAAAAACTCAAAGGCTTGGATTATTGCACCTATGCTATGTTTAAAATAAGAAATATAATGATATACCTTAAAAATTGGGATAACAGAAAAGATGATTTAAAACTGAAGTGGCTTCTCAATGCGTGCAGATCTTTCAGATACATTGCAAATCCGCAAAATTTTTTACTACCTGTCAATTCACATAAAAGGCGTAGGATCCATCGTATTGAGTGTTAAAAACTAACCCTACATAAGAAATAATCTGCTTTGCAAAAATAAAAAGTGAGCCTATTCTTTACACAAAAGGGTTCGCGGCGCAGGAAAGGAAACCACAAATTATTATCTAATCCTCTACAATACTTGAATATCTTTTATGAAGAAAACCCGTTATTCAAAGCTTCTTTTCAAGTTGTTTTAATTAATCGCATTGGTTGAATACGTTGGTTATTGTATTTCGCAACTATGTAAAATGAATTAGATGAAACATAAAGAACGCTAGAAGAATAAGAACATCCAGAGAGAAGAAATGGTCATCGTGGTGTCGTGCGACAGCGTCTGGCGTCGACGTTGTGGGTTCTATTCCCTCTCGGGGCTTATATTTAAATTATTAAAGAGAAAGCGCGGCGATGGTTTCCGCCACTACACAAGCAATGTTTCGGATTCGTGTAAAACGGAGTGTCATGAAATTAGGTTCTCGCTGATATGAAGGAGAAAGTGTGAAGCTGAGTATAAAAAGAATGCTTTAAACAAAAGACAGTCTATCAAGGGAAATTACTTTGATATACAATAATAGATACATTATTATCATTATTGGATTATTTATTATTGGATATTAATATATGTCAAAGTACAAAAAAAAAAATCAATAAGCATTTGAAATTTCTAAATGTAGAATATCGTACAATATCGCACATATACAAATTATACAGAAAATGTAGTCCACAAAAAATAAACCTAAAATATATTTTCATAACATTTTATGTTCAGGTTTTTAGAATTATTTGAACAAAGTCCGCGCTATAATAGCTTGCTGAAATATGCGAGTCTGTGTAATGAAACACGCAAAAAGTTCACCGTTACTAATGGCTCCTACATGCACTTAGAACTTGTATGTACATTACGTAATTAAACAATTTAAAAAGTATATACTTTATTGAGACCATTATGGTGCAGTGCGACAACGTCCGAATGTAAATGCGATAGGTTGTGGTTCGTTTCCCGCGCAGGGGCATGATTATATTTTAAATATGTTTATTTCTCCGCTCTCGTACCTAAGACAAAGGGCGTTGAGTTCCTCCACTTAACACACTATGTCTCGAATTCAGTTGGAAAGTGGAGAACGCAGTGTCTTGACATTAGGTTGTCTTCGACTACCCTCCTTTGCGGGAAAAAGTGTGAACACACTTGAATACTTTTTAAAAGTCGTAAATTAGCAGTTATTTTTGGTAAACTTTTGTTTAAATATCTATTTATATTATTTAAACAGTATTTTTGTTACTAAATTTTTAGACAGTCTGTAATATCTTGTGTGAATGAATGTAATATAAAGAATCTACTATGCGTATAGTTTGAAACATTGGCGCGTCAGATATGATTCCACTCGTCTAAATAGACCTAAATTCCATATGAAACTTAATGACATAATTAGTGTAGGGGTCTCAGGTCTAACAGAAAAGGCTTAAACCAACATTGATCTACATTTTTGTTGAGAGATAATTAAAAAGAAAATATTTCATTTTACAGTATATTATAAAATATTTTCTTCGATTAATAGATTAAACATTAAACTAAAATTATTTAACTCAAAATGAACTTAACCCTATTTGTTTCAATACTATAACTTTGGTTTGCTCTAATGGATACTCTAGCTCTACGCATAAACTTGTGAGTTGCACAGATTTTTTTCACAATTAAAGTATGCAAGATGCATTCTTGCAATTACTGATGGCCTCAACAATTGTCTCGATTCAATTATTACCTCCCTACACACCAATAGTTCTGAATAGCACATTAGATCAAGCTCGCTCAACCGTTGGTCCAGATAATTCCTTTTTTCTTCTACCCCACCCCCTACAAACACGTCTCGCGGTAAAAAGTGAACAATTGGATGCAATTTGTGGGTGAATTTGGGGCAGGCCCTGATTAAGGCCTAAAGGGGATGATGAAAGTTTATTGTTTTGGCCCTTTTTTTGCGGTCGCTCATAATTTTCGGCGCGTGATTCGAATGCCATTACTTGTTTCTTAGAAGCAGCTACACTACCAACAAAATAGCTTAATAAATTGTAACGTGTCAAAATAGTAATTAGGACTTTTTCACAATATTTCTGAAGGAGATGCAAATCAGTGTTTATGTTTCTACACCCGTCGGCCTTAATTAACCGCCCTATATCCTCCACGACTGTATGTATCAAGATGTCGTGATATTTTTTCAGTGCACGCAATCGAAATTAATTATACCCACCGTTCGCCAATTAAGTGACGTATTTTCGCGACGAAACTCGTTATTAATAACACCTCTTAGCTCTCGTCAGGCGTTGCCAGCCGTTGGCCGTGCACTAACAAGCAAGCGGCTGTTAAAAGAACAATGGACAATCGCTATGCTACGCCCCACGCCCAGTGTGTAAATGGCCTAAAGGATGAGGAAATGCGATTTCTATAATTTTTTATGGATATGAAATCAAATTAGAATTAGAATGAATGAATATGTCTTATAGTATGACAAATTCATTTACAAAGGTCTGCTTGTGCGTGTTCTAAATTGTAACAATGTAGGTACTTTTATTACAAATCCTATCGTACACATGGCGAAAAGTTTTTTTCAGATGCTGTTCCACTGCGCCACGATGGCTTTAAAAAAAGTTAACTTTTACTTTATATAATAAACGAGTTATTTTCAATAATATTTAGATCTAGCATCAATCAAATGAATACCTTAAAACGGTTAACTGTTCCTCCACCATGTAATAATCGCTGTCGCTCACGTCGTGCAGCAACGTCCCTGTGGGCGCAAGTGCGCGTGTCGTGACTCGTGAGGGAGTGTTTTAATTTCAGAGGTGCAATTTATTCGAGCGATTTATTTTTAATCCCCGTTTTTATGGCCGCCACTCTATAAATTTATGTGTAGTTGTAGTTATTTTTATAAATTAAGCCCACAATGCTTGATGAGTTTAATGTTATATGAAAGTTTATTGACACCCCCATTTGTCAGTGAATTAAAAGTATAAAATTTATCTTTTGACCTGTCAATGTCAATTTGGTTATGTTTATTTTTTTTTGTGGTTATTTCTTAAAAATGATTGTGGCAAATGCTATACTATACCTTAAATTTGGGCTTCCGATTTATTTCTAGACATGAGTACTGTTTAAATTTTCTTCATTTAGTAAGATATTTTATAAAATACACATATTAAAGTTATCAAAGTTTTATGAACCATATATCCTATACCTAATTATTTAAATATTTTAAACATGTTCGTATATATAATAACTTAAGCCCTCCTATGATAAGGGAGACGAACCGATTAAATTTAAAAAAAGAAACTATTAAATGCATTAACATTAATCAAACACTTTACATATAATAAGTATATAAGGGTCGTTCCTGCATACGACAGGGCACACCTGGTGTCACAGACAGCAACCCCCACTTAATGCCCTTCTTATTATTATTTTGTATCTGTTTTTGAATTTAATCTGTGGGGGAAGTTTAATTGTATAGACGCCATTTTGGATGTACGAAATCCCGTTTGGATTTCGATTTGGAAACGATTAGGGCTTAGCGCCTACAGCTTTTGAGTTGTGACCGTTACTAAATCGATATTATATAATTTAAATGAGTATCATTATATGTAAACTTCTCTATAAGAATAAAGTCATTTACACAACAATTAAATTTACAGTATGACAAAATAAGTATCAACTTCTATGCAATGTAAAAATTAAGCGACATACATAGTAAAATATTTAGCTGCGATATTTATATATACGTAGGAAATATTACCTTCTCTTTTATCAATGCTTAATTATTTTTTATCAAAATGACTTTTTTTGACTTTCAGATAAGCAAGACAAAGCAATATTTAGTTCTCCCGCCCAATTTTAAGAAATTATGTTCTAAAAGAAGCATCACAACGCCAAACAAATCTAACAAGTCGGTGGAAAACCAGTCCTTGAAAATGTGAATACTTTAAAAACATACCCAGTATATAGATGTATGTAGTTGTCTCAAATGAGAATCGAACCCACATCTATTGTCCATCGTTAAGCACTTCTCAACTATTAATTCTAAAACTGCATAGTTTTTACCGTAAAATATTTTATAGAATCCATTCACTATATTGTGTCGTTTGTTTTGTCGTGACATAATTTATAGCGAATATCAGCCACGCCCCCCGAAGACGGTAAAAGGCCGCCATTGATAAACGACCATTGAAAGTGTCACTAACTTTTTTTATTGATTGAACGTGAACTTGTAATGAAAATGTATACAAATAATTATTGATATTATATATAATACAAAAATTATGCTGCATTTATAAACGTCAATTATATCATAAATATGAGTTCGGTTATTTAATTTTGGGATGACATTAATTTATCACTCCCAATTTAATGTCACTTATTTGACATTTGTAATTTTAAAAAGAACTATTTTGTTGATATACTTTCAGAAACTTATTAATATTTTTATTGCATTTAGGTTATCGATTATTATTTAAGCTTTTAAATCTGTTTTTTGTAAATAAATACGAAAAAAGTTTTTTTCTTCATAATGAACTTTAAATAATTAATGGTTAAATTTTTTTTTTTTATTACATAGTATGAAATTAAGTGTATTTATAGGATCTGTATTTTACATGTTTTACAAAGGCTTCTTCTCAAACTACGGATTTAGTTCCAATATCGATTTTGCTTAAGACCGATTATCTTTGTTACTAACTGTTAGTTTTAAATGTGGTTTAACTGTGTTTTTGTTTTTTTTGAACACTTGAACTAATACTGGTTTATTTTTTTTTTAAAGACAGATTACTTTGTTATATAGTATGTCGTATATAGGTAGGTATATAGATAAAATAAAAGTCGCATTTAATTGTTTCTTATAATAGAGTAATACTCTATTATACGAAACATTTAATAGCGACTTTTATTTTATCTAAAAGAAATATATAATTTACATATATATTTTTAATATCACATTACATTGCAATGCATACAATATATTTAAGTACTTTTTTTCCTTTCCAATTTGGATAGAAACCTAGATATCTCACTCTTGAGTTCACATCCTAACTAAATACGTGTCAAAACTAACACGAGAAGGATTTACGACTAGATTAACCATTTCAAAGTGCGTATAGAAAAAAAATCACTACAGGAAAGTCTATCTGTCTATACAAACATATATTCATATTTCTACAAAACAGTCTCGAAACATAGACCGAGTGCTTAATCATTAAAATTCCTAGCGGAGTAACAAAGAAACGGCTGTTTATCTCCCTCTTACCGTCAATTTTCCGCTCTATTTGTCTCTATCTGGCGCTTAATGTGACAAGATTGTCGTATGCTCCGTTTGCCATGGTATAATTATATTTTGCTGGCAACTTACAAAACGCCTAAGAGACATTTTGTGTATGGGAAACCGCTTAAATCATTTAAATAAAAATATCTATTTTATTGCTTTCTCTCAACACTAAGCTTCTAAAACAAATGTAAACTTAATATTTAGAAAAATTACATATTTTTTTAATTAAACCTATACAAATTAATGCTTGCAATCCCACAATACCGAGATCTCGGTGTACTCAGCCGCATTGGCAAAGCAAGGAAGATAGAAGAAAGTCTAAATGAAGAAGAAATGCACTTTTCGAATTAGAAAATTTAAATCTAATTTAGGCGTCTTTAAATAGAGCTGTAAAATTTTAAAATTTTTAATCACTGAATATTTATATATTTAAAGATGCTAGAATAAAGAAAAACAATATTGTTTTTAGTATAACATTTGTAAATTATTAGGTCATATTTGTTCATATTTGTTTTTTATATTTTTATATGTTTTTTTGTTTGTATCATTTAGTTATAAATAGTGTATCATTAATATTATTTATTTAATATATTTCTTAAGTTAAAGGCAAAACTTTACAGTTACCATATTTTTAAATAAATGTTTAAGTCTATTTATGTAACCTATTTTATCGACTTAATGTGACACACAAATGTTACAATTATATTCCCTAAGATTTTAAAATTGACCTTGTAAAATAAAAGAAACAACAAGTAAAAGCACATTTAACAAGTACAATTTATACATTCTCTTTCTCAGCTTAACGCCTTTCCCCGCATAGCAGGGGGTTAGTCAGAGAACCTAGTGTCAAAACACTTCGTGCTCCACTTTACGCCCGAAATCAAAACATTACGTGTTGAGTGGCGAAAATCAACGCAACGCTTTGTCTTAGGTACATAAAAATATTTTTCAAATATAATAAATGAAATAAAAATATTTTTTTATATATAATCTTTCTTCCAAACGGGAATCGATCCTAAAACCAATCGCGTTTACAGTCAGACGCTGTCCCACTGCGCCTCGATAGCTTTAACTTATATATGAATAAAGCATTAATCATCTAAATCAGAGATACCTTTTTGTTATAATTTCATACAAATTATATACAAACAGGTAACAAACCATTACAATGGCTCTACTATTTATGCCTCATTATCATGATTTCACACGCCGTACAATGTATTTAAATAAACAGTAGTTTGCTACATAGTCTCAATGATTTCTATTTGTAATATTTATAATTAGGCCAAAATATTAACTGTCGTGGCATTTGACTGCTTACTCTAGTGGATTATCGGACCAATTTTATTTTATTTTATATACTATATATTTATAAAGGACAACTAACAAAGTATAACCCTAATACAAAATATACAAATATATTTCACAATAGCATATGCGCTGAGTAAGAAGAAGAGTATCTTTGGTTTTCACGATTTTTACACGTCTTGAAAAGAAACTATTTTTAACTGGATTAGTCACGTATATATTTTTTTAACATTTTTTTAAAGTGTTATTCGCGCACTAAGGAAATTTAAAAAGACATATTTAGAAAACGTATAAAAATTTGAACGCAGCCGGATTTGAACCTGCGCCTCTTGAAAACCGAATTGAATTTGTAAAAATCTCTCTACAGAGATGCTAACAACAAATATAAGTTGTAATAAGCGTATAAGAATTTCAACGTAGCTGGATGAAGAACACATGGCTTAGCGGTCAGAGCGCTTGAATTTTTATACGTTTTCTAAATATGTCTTAGTCACGTATATTTTACATTTTAGAAACCCGACGTGTCGAACACTTTAACTTACCTGTAACCACGATTAATCCAGTTAAAAATAGTTTAATTTCAAAAGATGTGCTTGTACACACGTCTTGTAATGTAATGGGTTCGATTTCTAGTTAGAGAAAAATATATATCTAATTCAGTCAGTAAACAACTTTTAAAAAATACAATAAAATCGCGATTATGAATGCATGATGATTTTGAATGTATCAAGTGGTAAATAATGATCTTTTTTTATTATTTAGTCTTTGCACATATATTTGAGGGCTAGATTATTTTTTAAAACAATATTTAAATTCCATCACCTAATATAAATGACTGAATGCAACTTTCTCAATCTAAAACTGTATTTAGGTTGTCTAAGAAAACAATAATAAAGATAAACAAAAGATCGTCCCAAATCCATAAGACAGTACTTTATAAGTAAAGAAGGTAAGTTTGGAATGAAGTAAAGTTAGTGGGTTATCTGTGAACTAGCCACAATACTGCCAACTGGCAAGCAGTCACGACAGAAGTTTGCAACTTGCTACGTTGTTAGCGAGTTGTTTATAAAAAATATATTTAACATCTGTCTTTAGATTTATCTTGTGACTGAACAAGAATAACGATTCATATTGAACCAAATACATTATAAAAATATCAATGAACTCTTTTTCTAATATTATTAAGTAAATTCATTAAAAAAATGTCCTTTGCACACATTAAGATAATACACTAAGATATAAGAAAACTAGACTAACCTTTGTGCGGCATCTTCCAAAATGCTTCTGCCGCCGTGGTGGGTTCCCGCGGCGGCGCTACCAGCCCGCCAACCAGCGTGGTGGCGGCGTGCGCGGGCGCCGGAGCCCGGCCCCACCCCCCGTGGAGCGCCACGCTGCACCCTAACACCCTAACGTTTTAAGTCCTGGTCTACCTAACTTACACCCTCCTAACTTTTACTACGTTACTTCAAATTAGCCTAAATTCTTCAAAATTGTATCTATCCCTTTTGATAATCTGTACAAAATGTATTTGCTTAAACACGGCAAACAGTTACTTATTTTACAATAAAGCAGCAGTAGCAAGTTAATTAAATTAAAAAAATATTTTAATATAGTTTCAACAAAATTCCCCTAAAACTATGAGCATTTGTTGCTGTAGACGGTGATCGGTGACCTGCAAAAGAACATTGGCTATAGAAACTGACCTCAAGGCGGTATTAGACAATCATATCATCAATTACAATCAAGCTTACATGTTCGTGTGTTTGAAAGCAATACCGTCTTATAGAACGCTACTTTCCCGCGCGACTGGAAGAGTTCGACGCTAATTGGTACATGATGTTGCTGAATTGTGTTAAGAGAGCGCCATCTATTGTTGCATAGCACAAATAGTTTCCTGCTTCGTGCGTTGATAATGATCGATGAGAGTAATCAAGTGAGATCGGGGCAGATAGCCGGCGTGCTGTACCACCCAAGCGCATCCGAACGGTAGTCGGGGCCGTGTGTCAGTCTGTCGGGAAGTTTTTTATCATTGGACAAAGACGTTACAGGCCATGAGTGCATGGAGCTACATACTTGTTTTTAGTTTTCAATTTGCCAACGTTTATATTAATTGGTCTAATTATAAACAAAGTCGTTAATTAGTCTAATTATAAATTTAGCGGTCGTTGCGTACTGAGGATGCACCTAGATAAACGGCTTTTGTTGATTAAAATGTAACTTAATATTTTTTTTTTTGTATTTATTAATTATTTCTATTTCGACGATTTGACATTAAGGCATTAAGGCATCAACATTAAATATTAATCGGCAAAAAATCGAAAATGGAAATTATTCCAGAAGTTACTCTCTGCTTGTTCTACAGCAATATTAAGTAATCTGAATATAAAAAAATAGGGATGTACCTCGCGAATACTTTCATGATTATAACTAAATCGAATAGCGATCGCATTATAAAAGTCACAGGTACTCAACTGTAGGGACACGTATTTGATCTTTTCAAGTCCCAATCGAATGACTTTGATATTCCCCTCTGGAAGTAGGGTACAATGAAGCTAAGGGTCGCCTAAATTGAAGACTCACTTTGAGTCTAGTCAAAGCGAATGCGTAGTGGAATACGACTAACATGAAAAGTCGGTAAGTACCCATCGCGGATGTATCGCGGACAGCGGACCTGTCGTGTATCGCGCTGTTTATTTATAATACAAACAATGTTGTAATTATATATTTTTTTTAAATATTTATTTAGTATAAGAAACCGTATAAAATTCTACGTAGCAGGACCAACCCACGATGTTGGACGGTTTCGAAGAGGCACAGGTTAAAAAATTTATGCGTTTTTTTAATATATAAGTTGTTATAATATATATTTATAAGACAAAGATGCGATGCTTTGTATGAAAGTATATTGTAGGTTATTGTTAAGCTCTAAAAGAACACTTGTAGTAATCTAAAGTAAAGGTTTAACTTAGATGACATTTGACTGTTACTTATTACGATTAAAAGCTCCTAGAACAGTAGAGCTTGAGCGAAACGTTTTTTAAACAATACATATGTAAAATGAGTTGTTTTTTTGTTAAAAACAAATATAATAATATGTTTATTATATACAACTTGCTAGCTATAAAATTATAACTAAAATTCACATATAACATTTTTCATTGCATCGCCTTAATAGATGAAACAGACCAAATTTCTTAAATATTTTTACAAAACATTCTCATGACAAAAACTGATTTTACGTAAAGCAAACTAAAAACAATGTATGCGTCGATATAAATATGTAAACCTGTAAATAACATTCACTTTGAATGTCGTATATCCGATGTTCCAACATAGCGAGTTTTCTGTGGCGATTTAATATAAAATAATGTAAGGAACATTGCAAATTAGCATTTAAATGTTGGTAAATTAAGTCTATTTTCCGTTGTATAGAACAAATTGATTTCACATTGCCGATATGAATAATTGAGAATAGTAAGTTGGAATTGTATAAACGTATTCAGTACTTGAAAGTAGCTGATAGCTGTCGCGGTTTTTTTTAAATGCAATGCTTTATGCCTATGGATTTATTAAAGAGAAGATTGTAGAGAATGATATTGCCATAATTATTTTTGTAGAAAAAAAGTATTCTCGGCTTCGAGATAATATTGTGATATCGTAAAGATCGTAATTATGTAAAAATAACAACTAAACTTCATTATTAAGAATTATCTCAAACAGTTTTTTACTAAAATAAATTATCCTGGCACCCTATTCCTTCTTTATGAATGAATGTCCTTATAATATTAATACGTACATACCTGACGAATTATATATGTAAAAAAAAACGTAAATTAGAACAAAGCTTTTTTTATTAAAAGGAGAATATCTACGAAACTTTACATAGATAATCATATATGTAGGTACTTAAAGTATGCACATAACAGGTCGTGTTGAAGGCTTACTAATTTCTAAAAGTATTTATTTTAACATTTAGATAAAAAATAACTATCAAACTTTCCTATACAAACCACGATCACGATTTGAACGATAGAACAAAGGTCAGTGACTTGACATACATAAATTGGCAAAGCTTACAATTTATTAATATTAAAAAAAAAAATTTCAATTAAAGTATAGTAAGTAGAATAAAATAAACAATATTTTTTACACAGAGAGAACCTAGTGACAAGACACTTCGTCCTCCACTTTCCGCCCAAATTCATGACATTGCATGTAAAGTGGCGAAACTTAAACGCACTTTGCCCTACCAGAGTAGAAAATAATAATAAATTAAATATAATCATTCCACCTTATGGGAATCGAACCCGTAGCCAACCGTGTTTACGGTCGGACGCTGTCACAATCCGCCTCGATGGCCTCATGCCTCGTATTATTTGTCTAACTTAGACCTATTGCGTGCTTCAAATCAACGATGTTATCTGTTTTAGTAAATCAGGAAATTGAAAACTAAAGATTCAATTATACGTTCTCGCCCAGTTACATGGAAATTCTTATAAGCTTGTTACAAATGATTTGTATTAAACGATTTTAAATGTTGTCTTATCCTGAGAGAGTGAATAACACTTAAGAAAAATAATAATATATTTATTAAAGAGCATTCTCTATTGCCAAATGATCAAACTTGAAAATAATCAACAAAAGCAGCCAACTTGCAACAAATTATAAATTACTTTGAGCAAGAATCGAACCCACTACCTCTGCTTGTACATTTAACACTTTGCAACTAATACAAAACGGGCTATAGCAATTTATATTCATTTGAGAATGTTTCACGCGGTATAACCGAGTATCTTAATTCTCGGCCCACCGTACATCAACATCAACAAATATAATGCATCACCAATCAGACGGCTGTTTATCTCGCCGATCGCCGGCCCCTTTATAGTAATCAGCCGTATCGAGTTACTACGGAATGTACAAAAACTTGTTTTTAATTAGTATAATTAACTGGTCATAGATAGTTGTGTGCAGAGACTGTGTATAAGAAGGATTTATATAAAAAATATATATATTAATAAATTTATCTATTTTTATACTCTAGTAGGGCAAAGTGCGTCTTTAAGTTCTGCCACTTTACATGCAATGTCGTGAATTTGGGCGGAAATTGGAGAACGAAGTGTCTTGTCACTAGGTTCTCTCTGTGTAAAAAATATTTTTTATGTTATTCTACTTACTATAATTGAAATGTTTTTATATATATTCAGATTCAAGCTTTTTTAGGTTTGAGCAGCAAGGTAGGCAGAGATCACTTAGTATCAAGACACTCCATACTCAAATTTGAAACAATGGAATGGAATTTGAATTTGGAACGAACCGCTGCGCTTTTATCTTAGCAGAGCATATTAAACATTTTTTACATAACTAATGAAATAATCTAACAATTTAAAACTCGAAAACAAGTCCCAATGAGCAGTCTTCATTTAAAAATATTATTGTAAAACTTGTAATTACCTAACAATGGTACGAAATTCATACTAAATAGCAAATTTACTTAAAATATAAACTAAAAGTAGCAAATTTAAAATTATTCTCTTGTCAGACTAATCATCCAGTCAAAGACATCAAACAAAGACTTCATGCTTTGGAAATATTCCATTTTCATCAGAACCGGACACGTGTGCAAATTTTGAAGAGTGGTGGACTCTAAGAAGTGCATCAAAATAGCGTTAAAACATTTTCTTATATATATATATAAATAGATACTAGGGAAATTATAAAAAAGTTAATAAATATCAAAGTTATCTATAACTTAATTACTCTATATCGAACTGTAGTAGTGTAGATAATATTAATTTAAGTAATACGTGCTTAATTAATTAGAATATCACGTTTTATTAAAAATGACTTATCACCTGCGACTGCGACTGTCACGCCTACTTTTATGTCAAAGTGTATGAATATTTTTCATTTAAGTGTAATATGTTAAGTTCGAGTGTTTTATTGACAAATAACTTATAATCAATTTACACTTGTATTAAATAATATGGAAGGCGTATATATTTGTGATAGCTTTGTATTGAGGCCAACGAGGTGCAGTGGGACATCGTTTTGCGGTTTCCTAGGTTAGTGTTGAGTTAGGTGGTAGGTTCGATCCTTACGCGGAGGTATGGTTATATTTAAATAATTTTCATTTCACGTGGAGCTTAATAACAATAATATGTTTTTTACATTCTTTAAAGTGTTATTCGCACCCTTAGGAAATTGAAAAAGACATATTTAGAAAACGTATACATTTTTTAACGCAGCGGGATTTAAACCCGCACCGTTCAGGCACTTTGACCGCTAAGCCATGCGTTCTACATCCAGTATAAATATAAGTTGTAATAAGCGTATAAGAATTTCGACGTTGCTTGAACGGCTTTCAAGAGGCGCGGGTTCAAATTGTGCTGCGTTCAAATTTACATATGTTTTCTAAATATGTCTTTAACAATAATATATTTAACAGTTAATTCAATTATTGTGTTATATTAAAAAAAATACAAAATACTTGGCAAAGTGGCTCTATTGTATAAGAAAAAGTCTATAGATATTCTATAGGTCTTGAACCGAAAAGAAATAAAAATACTTCGATATTGTTATAATAAAACCGGATTGAGATAGCGAGTTGTCGGCATATCATAAATCGAACTCGATACTGCGGCATAAGACTTACATATAGTCAGTAACTATAAGTGTTTTAACAAGTAGAAGTTGAAAAAATAAAAAATCATATAGCCATAGACTAAGTGGCTCGAGCGCCGGAAAGCAAACTTCTCAAATCTAAGGAGTTTTAAATTCTACATTACAAAGATACCGTTTACGTTTACGATACGTACCTATGTCGAACGTTTATAATTTTTTTCATTAAATTGTCATAATTAAATTAATATATTTGAACCTTTTTAATAACAACAATATATATGCGATTTTGATATTAGAAAAGGCTGACGTCTCGAGCATTATACAGTCCGTGGTCACAGATATAGTCTAGCTAATATACGCCAAACGTCTCTCTAATAATAAGCGAAAACAATTTTATTTAAAAAATTGAAAAAATCGCTTAAATCAGTGTTTTTTAATTGTGTTTTTTTTATTTGATAATTGTTGATTATTTGCTATAGTAGATTTGCTCGAAGTTTAATCATTAATATAGGTATTTTAGATAATATAAATATTACAAATAAACAAAATAGCTTCGATAATTAAAAACCACGTTTTTGGGTTTGGTTGGGTTGATGCATTGAAAATGTTGTCTTGTCATGGGATCCGGACCTTACAATTTCTTACATTGTAAGGTACATAGGTAGATTATAATACGTAGGATAAAAAAAGCGTATCAAAAATAATCTAATAATTTATAATTTCATCAACGCATGGTCAATCAATATTGGCATATACAATATATAAAAGTCATCGTGGCGCAGTGTGACAGCGTCTGACCGTATACGCAATGGTTATAGGTTCGATTTCTATTTGAGAGGATGATAATATTAAAATTATTTTCAATTCTCTGTCCGTTCACTCAACACGCAGTCTGAGAACGGAGTGACTTAACTCTATGACGACCCTGCTATATGGTAAAAAGGCGTGAAAAATTGTTATTTTAATTACCTTAATACATTAAACCTGACTCATAGGATCTAGCTTGAGAACTACTTAGTAGCTGAAAACGTGATGTAAAAAGTGAGTTTCCCCGCAAGTGGCCGTCTGAGCACGTCAAAGGCAAAACTCGCGGAATTAAATTTATCCAAGATAATGTTGGTAGTAGTAGTCGATAGCTTGTACGGAAAAATACTTTTACTAATTATATTTTTAAAGTGAATTTTAATGTAAGATTTCATTTTAAGTGTAGTAAGTTACTTGAATTTAGTTTAGTTAGAAATGATTTTGCATATTAAACTATTTAAAAGTGTTAGTCACACACTTCGGTTATAGCTACATATTTTTTAGAAAAGGTATTTGAACGTTTCAACTTCAAAGAGGCGTGGGCTCGAATCCCGGTGCGTTAAAATTTTTATACGTTTTCTAAAAATGTTTTTAAGGATTTTTTATTGTATATACGATTTTTCAATTCTTTCACGTACGCAAGATTATCAAAGATTCTTCAAAGAAATAATAGGACGGTACATGTTTTTATACAATTTACGTATTAGATTAATTAATTTCTATTTTGATATACATATTTAAAAATGTATAGTATTGTATAATAAAAATAATGAGGAGGCTTAAAAGGCAGATTATTTTTTTCCATACATATCTCCCATACGTATATTGAAAATGAGGTGCGTAGGTGTGTCACTTTGCTCTCCACTTTAGATATTATATTGCGTAGTTTAGTTAAGTGTCGTTACTTATAAACGAGTGCGTGTTTTTGAGCAAATATACTATTATTAATATATATATTATTAACATTTCTTTTTAATTACACACTTCATAAATAAATTAATACTTAAATAGACTTTTTTAGATTTTTAAATAGACTTTAAACTTTACATTTAAAATTCTAGGTATCACAGACATAAGTTACATTAAAACAATTTAAAGTTACATTTAAGTTAAACGCTATCTTAAAGATCGGATGTCTCGGAGCCGCCACACCTCATTAGACGCTTTGATTCAGACACAGGTGTTACTAATGCGATAAGTGAGATAGATCGCTCTGAAATCTTACTTCTTCTTCTCCTTTACTGTATTTTAACTGAAAAAGTTACTAAATTTTTTTCAAGTCAAACTAAATCTATGAGATTTGATCAAAGGTAACTTTTACGTATTTCACAATTATTGGATATAAATATTGAATTACCAGCCACGCCAAATGTTATTTGTAATTTCAATACTACATAATATTACATCTAACTAAAATAAAATGTTGGCTTAATTTTTATTCTATTTCCTCTGATATATTAGCGATTTTAGAACTAACCACCCTTCAAAGAAAATCGTCGAAGGGTTTTCCTTTAATAGATTTCAGAACTAAATGTATACCCACAGATAAAAATATTGTATAGCATCCATTACGAGTAATTGTGTATATATATTGGAATAAAATAAGTTACTAGCATCTTGCATTTGGTTAAAATGTATAACTAGGTTGAGCCTCTTGGCAGTATAATAATATACAAGTGCTGAGTTTCATTAATCACTGCCCTGATGAGAAATTGACTCATGACTTTTTTGTGTTAGATTGATATTTATTTACTTTATAGAGCAGTTAGAATACTTGCCATATACCATTCACAATTAAATAGTTTTTATAATTTCTTTAATATGAAAATATCAAAGGTGACTTTTGTAACATAGTGTACTATAATAGTAACTATACATGAATGTATTTTATCAAAATTGTCTATAATTGAAATCGTCATCAAAGTACAACGCACGTGCGTACAGCACAAAACATATACGGTAGAGGGCTCTCATACTAACTTGCAACCGTCAAAGACTCTTCCTTTTGACTGCGCAAAAAAAAATAACCTCGCATTCAGTATATAATTAACAGTGCGGTTACAGCTTTGAATTGTGGAGTGTCATAATGTTCGTTTGATGTTTTTCCTTTCTACAATCTGATTATGTGAAATCTTTTAAAAATGAATTTTGTTTAGGCGAAATTGCTTTTCTAAATAAACACAATACATTCGTACCAGTCGTGTTATGTTGCTATGTACAGTGTACACTATACAGACTGTTTTGAGAAACGTAGCTATAAATTTGTTCTAGACTTGAATCTAGCTAGGAAACTAGCTTATTCTAGACTGCTATATTAGTAGTAGTAGTAGTAGTAGTAAACCTAGTACTTGATGCTAGTAGGAATTGTATTTATGATTAGTAATTTTACTCTAAATTAATCTATTGACAACAAATACCTATATATATATATCTAATACGTGACAAGTTAAGATCGAAGTTATGCCTTAATTTTGCTTACACAAGGTGCTCTGTTTCTCTCTGTTAGATCCTTATCCTGCAAACCTAGTGTCAACACACTCCGTCTCCTCTTTCCACCCTAATTCAAGACATTGCATGTTGAGTGCTGGACCTCAATCAGCGCTGAGTCATACCAGGCTGGTGAGTACAAATTATTTAAACAATCATTCCCCCGAGAGGAGCTCAAGCCTCGCGTTTTCAGTCAAACGCTGTCGCACTGCGCCACTATAGTCTTATAAGTCGTCAAGCATAAATAAACAGTAGCACAAAGTGTTCTTATGAATTAATATTGAAGAAAATATTATATTATCGCAAAAAGAAATGCGCAAGGTCAAGGGCCAAGTGCAAACAAACGCAGATACAGGTAATAACTAGTTTTCAATATAAAGAATAGACATATCAGTTACGGAATTTAAAGTTTGACTTTCAGGGTAAAGATATATAAAAGGTCAATATATATAAAAAAAGGAGTGAGTTTTGTGTGTTGCTATTTTTTCAATACGATTTTCATTCAACACTACTTTAAAGTGTTTTATAACTATGCATGCAATATCAGTCTATGTACTTTTGACATAAATGATAAGTTTTGAGCGTGTTCTATTAAATTTCATTAAGAACCTAATTGTATCATTTGAATTTAGAAACTACAATCAGAATATTATATCATTTTTAAATTTGAATTATGAAATAGTTACATAAAGAAAAAAAAAACATAGGTACTTTGATGTCGCCAAGTTTTGATTTATTGTTATATTTATTAACATAATCTTGCCATAAGCAGATGATGTTAGAAATTGTCGACTTCGTGTGACTATGCTGTATACGACCACAGGTACAGTATATAATGAAAAATAAACATTTTACAACTGAGCCTAACATTTCGTTCGCTCTTGAAGAAGAGAAAAGAATAAATACGTTGATTTATATTTTAGAAAAAATTACGTTTTATAGCAGTTTTAAAGAATATAATAGGTATTGAATCATTTGATATAAGCACTGATCTTACAAGATAGATAATAAATCAGTATCCCTAATACCTAATAAATTGACCAAATTAATCTAATTCAGATAATAATAAATAAAGAAGTAGGTACTAGCCATGGCGAGATATCGTACGGCGAGCAATACCTGCCCCTCCGAACTAAAACACCATATAGGCCATGACCACTCTGTCAAGAGTGATACGAATAAGAAGAAGAAGAATGTACTAGTCAAAATTGCTGTAAATTGAATAATTAATATGGCTATTGACAATAGCACTATTCTAGTACGATTCATTGTAAATGAATAACACGAAAGACCATTTTACGTTTATGCGTCTCCGGTATCGAATGAAAATACTAATGAGAGCGTGATATCAGAACTTCTTGTACCTCATTTTTAGGGAAATTTTAAAGAAGCAATGGATTTAATAGCTAAATCAAATGATACACTTAACGTGTATCCAAATTAAGCAAATATATATATTCGGTGTGAATTAATATTATTTAAATGATTTTAAGCATATTAGGTTTATCACCAACACTATAAAATACACTTTTGAATCGTTAATTGACATAAAAATGTCAGTATTGTCTGTCCTACAAGAAGCGCACCGGCTCAGAAGGCAGTTCTGCTGAAAAGTGCCTGTATAAGTTTACAATAAGTTCATAACTATGATAAGCCTCCTGAGTGAGCATCAACAGTATTGTATACTTTCTTCAATAATATTTTTCAACTGGCAGATTTTAAATTAGGTGGAATTTTATAATTATAATTTAATAATAAACAAGTGACACTGAAAAAAACAACATATGTAGTAGTAGTAGTAGAAGTCTATAGAAGAAATAAATTACCAGCGGCATTTGCAATGAAACTCGGCAGGCGATTTGTTACCGTGACGGAAACCGTCAGCACGAAAATTATATAAGTAAATGATTTTATGATTTTCATCGACTCGAGAGTTTTGTTACAAAACTTATTATATTTCGTTTTATTTATAGGAACGTTTGTATCTATGTGTTTTTGTTTAGAAAAATACTGGCAAAAAAAAACAATATTAGTCTTTTATATTTTACTGATGCTTACACACTGTTCAGAGGTCATCGTGCCACAGTCAGACGGTAAACGAGATTGGTTGTGCGTTTGATTCCCATTTGGGGAAATGATAATATGTAAAAAAAAATCATTCGCCGCTCTGGCACTTTAGACAATCCGCGAAGTTGAGTTCTGCCACTCGATACGCAATGTCTCGATTTTCGGGCGGCAAGTGTACCCTCTAAATACTCTTTTTTGCAGGTTCACGCTTATTCTCGCATTTCAGGGTAGATGTATCTCCACAATTGGATTCAAGTATGTTTCATAGAATTATTCATATAGATATTATTGAAAACAAAACATAATATAAGTTTAGGTTATTTCCATTATTATTCACACGGATATACCTTGATATTACTATTGGCTTATTGTTACAAGTGATTCTTTTCTATATTTGTGGGTAGCTATAATAAGCGAAGCTGCATATTTGCATCTTATATATAAACATTTTAATTCAAAAGGAGTAATTTTAAAGATTTATGAATCGTTTCAGTATTTAAAATTTTACAACTCTTTAATTCAATATTTTCCGTCTGTATATTTTTCTTTAATTTATTTATTAGAAATATACACAAACAAAAAAAAGCTATTTGTAACAGAAATTCAAGCATTTACAATATTAATAATACCATAGTATAATAATTATTTTTGTGCCATCTCTACATTTGTAGTTGTATAGATCTTCGATTCGGCTCGATAAATCACTTACTTATTGTGTATTCACACCTTTTGAGCTACTAGACCTATAAAAAATATAAAACTTACTAAAAAGCGGCAAACGATGAGCGGTAATGATATCATTGCTTAGGAATTAGGATATATTTCAAAGAAGTTTTCAATACCTTTTATACACTTTGATTAGACATTCTGTGGCAAGTGGAATCTTGAAGTTTATGAATATTATATAATTTTCATGTCTTTATATATTTTATTGTAAAGAATTAAGTAATTTTGATGTATTTGTTTTTATGTATGTATGTGCCAATTAATTAAATACCAAAAATATTTCTATGAATATAAAAAATAAAGCTTTTAAAAAATACAGATATGGGATAATATTTTTAAAAAATTAAAATATTTCTTAGTAATCTATTACAAAATGTTTTGTTCAAAATAACAAATTTACATACTTTTCTTATTTTATGATCATATTGTATTTTAATATTTAAATAAGTTTTGTATATCTATAATACAAGTTTTACATATCTATAATATTTTTAAAAATAGATGCCTTATAATAGACATTTTAAAATCCATTCATCCGTCCAAAATCCAGACATTGGCTTTGGTCTTGTAGTTTTCAACCTTGTTTCATTCATATACTTTTATACTACTATTTTTATGCCAATCGCACACATATCTTTCGGGTTATTTTTAATATTACAGCTTATTAAAGTTGTTAAAAAGACAACAAATTCAAACGGACACTTTGCCGACACAGAAATTAAAATATTATAAGCGAGATACATCGAAAGCTTTTTACTTTAAAAAGGCTCTATCTTAATCCTTATTAAGCCTCATCGTCAAGGGTGAGTCGGCTATTGACACCGAAGTGTTATTATGAACTCATCATGGATTATATTATTTTTTCCTTAAAAATATATTGTGCCGTAACACGGAGGCTGTTTCGATATTAAATTTAAGAAGATTATACCTACCAGAATTATTTGAGAGAATATCTTTATCACTGAGTTTTTCCTATACAAATATAATAAGCAGTTTTTAAATAATATGTTTTTACATTTTCACGCTTTTTCCCGCTTTCGAGGTACATGACTTAAGTCAAGTCAATTAATTTTTATTCACAACTAACAACTTAGAGTGTCAGTTTTATATATACTTCTCTACTACTCAAATTTACTAGCTTACTTCAATACTAAGCTTAAAATATCAAATGTAAGATATTTTCAAAAATTACACACTACATTATGCCTTTGTACCATTTAAAACGTAAAATGACTGTATCAATGTCAAAAAACAATATTTTACACGTTTTTTTTCTACAAATAATCGCTCCCTAGACATTTGCTGAATCACTTTTAACACCGTGTAATGTGTATGAGAAATGTCAATGGTTATGTCCCTATTGTCCGAAATATGTCATTAATAGGTGAAAAAATGGAAAAAAATCGTCACATGCACTATAGGATCCCCAATAGTGATGTCAACACTCGACAACTCTCAAGTATAAATAATAGTTTGTATGAATGCCTCGCTACTTTGTCGGCATCAATTGACTTTAAAATTTATTGATTTTACCATTTTTTTTGGTGAGCATCACTGCACTTAGTGTAAAAAATATATAAATGGAGCTCCTGAATGTATGTCACAATTAGTTAGATTGATTTGTTTGTATTATTATTTAAAAAGTAGAGTGATTTAATTCTCTTATTTCTGTGGTGAAAGTTTAGTTTTTCTTACTATGTTTAAATGAAAGTAATATTTTTTTTACGTAATATGAATTTCCAAATTCTCTTAGAAGTTTCTCTAATAATCGTAAATGAGATAATTATTTTTCTAATATAAAAAATATATAGTATATTTATTATTGTTACTTAATAAGTACAAGACCACTTGTATTATAATTTTATTTTAATATCATTAAGATATACTGATATTCTTCATATGGAACAATTCATTTCGCTTTACCAAAATGTTTCTATATAATAAATTATAAATATATGGTAATATTGTAGCTTAGATTTATATATATAAAATATATTAATAACACTTAAATAATTATTAAAATATTTAGTAAAAACTATAATACAACAAAAAATCTCAGTCTCATTATTATTGTAATAATATTTGACTAATAACTATTACAACTAAGCCTTGTACTTACTTTAATTAAGTCATTTAAAAAATCATATATCAAATAAATACGTTTGACTTAACATTTCAAAACATATTTAAAAACCAGGTCCAAAGTGAGTACTTGTGAAAAAAACTACTGTACCCCCGTCACTGTCACCTATTGTATAGTAAGTATCGTTTACCGCAGAAATTATTTGCTCTACAATACATTTCGAGATCTCTATTTAACGAAATTACAAATTTTCGGACACAAACTCTACAAAAGAGAGTATTGAATATATTCGGTACAGATCAAAGGTGCTTTTGTCGTTATTTGCAACGTTCAACATTTGTTGAATGTCAGTAGCAAATTTTAAAAATCGAATTGCACATTCATAGTCATTTTTCTACAATATTATATATACTTATATAATAAAAAAATTTTCGTTGTTATATTATTTATATTTACTGTATTTAATTGATTTATACTAATAATATATTTAGAACTGACTGATGATTGAGTATATATATTTTTTATTGAGTATATTTATTTTAGAAGAAATATTGTTTTTCAAAATATATGTTCTTTCTATTTTTAATTGTAGATAAATTATTATTAGAGTAGTTGAAATTGTTACAATAACTAAAATAATAATGTTATTTTCTTCAAAATAAAAAAAAAACGTGAATAGTAAATTACATCAAATTAAATTACCTAAGGCAAAAAATTATAAGGCCAAATGTTTACTATTACAAGTTATCTTACAAAGCATTGAAAGAAGTAGGAAACGAATACTATTTAAAATATCCCTCATTAGAAATTTATACCAAACAAAATATCAAATTACTTAGGGACACTTCAAAAACAGGTAGTTTTTTTTTGTTTTTTAAACTTACATTTTTAAGAAATGTAATTTTTACTTTCTACTTCACTTATTTACATTAACATGACGTTTTCTCTATTTTGTAAAAAAAAACATATTATTATTATAATATCTATCATATGACTGCGATGAATACAACTTTAGTATAATTAAAATGTTATAAAGAATAAAAATGCTCTGTAATTTTTTCCCTTCCTACAATTTATTTCCAATGTTACAATTACAATTATTGTTTGTTGTAATCTCTATATCTTAATTTAGAAGTTTTATTTTGAATAAAAATTTTGTTTAAGTATAAACTTTAATCTCAATTTTAATTAATAGTGCTCTCATATCTTTAAACTAATATGTAAATATTTGATTATTGAAAAAATAAATCATAATATATTTGACACTTATTTTTGGCGGATAAAAATTATCTTTCACGTGAAATTAATGCCACATTGGCTTCCCCTACATATAATATAGAACTAAAATATCGCCATAACACCGATAAAAAACTCAATCTCTACAGTTAATCGAGAAATAAAACCGGAAATGACCTACCGTAAATCGTATCTTCTTTATAAAACACAACAGTCCGTAACACTTGCACTTAAACACGGTAACCGATGGAGCGTTCCCTCAAATTCAAGTTTCTGACCGGCCAATGTACCGTGATCATCGAACCCCGTATATCGGAGCTGCGAACCGTTACCGTTGATGTCACGGCTCGATTACGACTGGCCGAGCCATCTGATTCCAAGTCAGCCGTATGAGCAGCGGAGGCGGGGCCTAGGGGGTACAGCCAGTACAAGGGGGAAAGCGCACACTACCAAAGGTTCACACAAACACAATTGACGCCCACAAAGATTTGCGCGAAGTTTCGGTTTCGATTCGAACGCAAGTTTTCATACAAATGTGTTTAAGTTTATTTTGAAAAAATGTTTTTTTTTTTATTATTTTTTTTTGAAAAGTTTTTTTTGTTTTGGCTTTTTTTAATTCATGTGTCAGTTTAGTTAATATTTTAGAACTAAATTTAACGAATAATAATACGCTAGTTTGGTAGAGTTGCATATTTTAGGACATTTTTTCATATTTATTTTAAAATATTTGCTATATAATATTATAGCAAAGGGAGTCCCCCTTTGCTATAATATATTATTATTAAAGCCATTCTTTGTTTTAAGAGAGAAGGAAATGTAACAATATACATAAAATTGCCAAGAATATGTCCGAGGCAGGTCATAAACGGTTAAGTTTTATAACCGGGTCTAGTGCGGCGAAGTGCCGGCTAAGCAAAAGATGTAAAACTTTTACACTCCACTATTTGACTGCTTTTCCCGAATGGTAATATTTTATTGTCAGTTAACTACGTGATGTTTAATGGGTCAATATATAGATAGAGTTCGTAAATACCTTATATAGTTAGCCTTTCACATAAACCTTGTGATATTTCAAATTAAAATATATCTAAAAATATTTTATAACCAATATTATTATAACAAATGAGATTTGGATTATAAGTAGAAAGGGTGAAATTTATACAGTGACATTTTTCTCGTTAAAACGGCGTACAACGTCTAGACGGGCCATCCAATGAAAAGCGGTCAACATGGAGGGTTCTTTATCTGACATTAGCGTTTCACTTAGTAAAAAAAATAATAAAGAATCATATTATTAAGTGAACAAACTAATATTTCGTTACAATTACCATATCGAGTTGCATTACAGGCAACTAATTCACAAATCACATCCCCCGCCAAAATGTGTAACCTAAAAATCAACAAAAACGCATTCGCACAATAACAATGGCGGACACGCGGCGATAGTCACGCCGCTAACGCTTAGTCCTCATTATTCAGAACTAATTTCACGCTCGCTCTTAACAATTGTGAGATTTCGCGATGCCATGTTACGCTTTTCGTCACGACTGGTTATCTCAGATTGACTTGCTACAATTTTTTTATACAAACCCGCGGGTCAAATGCTACGTTTAAAGAGATCCGTTACAAAGGAGGTCGATACAATGCAATCGAAAATTCAACCTAAGTCAACCATTAAAAATCGTTTTCCACAATGGTTTTTAAAAATAAATAGTACCTATACGAAAAAAGTATTTGTGCAAGAACAATATGTACACCGCAGCGGGACATCTAGATAGTGAGTATTTTCTTTATATTTTTTTATTTACACTTATGCCTTGGCTGAATGGCGTCGGATCCTTAATTTACGCATCGCTTGATGTATTCTGTGCTTAGAATTTGTAAGGGATTGTTCTTGTATTGTAACATTGCGTGCCGTTGTGCAAGCTTTATTTTGTCTTAAACGTTGTGTTATAGAGTTGATTGAAACTTCTGTTATTCTAAACTTTAAAAGTTTATACTTTTTTGTTTATACTCATATTACATATAGGTATGTGAAACATAACTTTACAAAATATACAAAATAAACTTACTATGCCAATGAAAATTATTGTATGTATATTTTAAATATGCCATTCCAACAAGGAGACCAGAAATTATTTTACAAATTACATCGAATAATAAAACGATTGTTTGCATTAACTCTACGAAGTGATAAAACACTCCGTTCTCCATATATATTTTAAATTGTATATAATATCAAATATGACTTAATTCAAGCCAGGGTAGAATAGAAACATTAGTGTTTATGCGTAAAATCCACCACGGTGCACGGTGCAGCTGCTGGGCCTTACACGCATCACTGGCGGCTCACAACATCCGCGAGTAACGAATGCTTTGTGAATGCCGATGCTGATAGATACACGACCGAGGCATAAGAGATGGCGACTAGAAATGGTAATATAATTTGTGTATCTTTTATCAAACAAAATAATATACGTTGTTTTATAATACTAAATAGAAAGTCAGTTTAAAAATTTGTTACTTACAGTTTAGTATCGAAGGGATTTTAAAACATTGTTATTTCATGTAAATTAGTTTGAAATGTAAATAGATATAAAAGAAATAAGTGACTCCAGTGGAGAATAATAATACTTCTTCATTAATTACAATAGTAATACTAATTAATTTCACAGCTATTTATTACAAATTTTAATACTAGCTTATTAATTTGTTGCATTTCAGTTAACAATGAAAGAGGATTTTACACATCACGTTATTTGCTCTTTTTTCAGGTTCTCACTTTTTCCTACATAGCAGGATAGTCAGAGAGAACCTAGTGTCAAAACACGCTATTCTCCACTTCCCACCCGTAATCGACACTTTGCAAATACGTGTTTTGTCTTACGTGCCCGAAAGCAGAAATGAAAATAACTTTTGGGTAGTGATTATACATAATTATTCAAAAGTTCAACACTTAAACCAAAACAAAGCATTAAAAAAGGATGAGAATCTTTTCACCGATAGATTACAGATTAGATCGCGGGCCAATTTGGCGTGCGGTGGAACTACGAGTACGTTGCGGTGTGACGTCATCCGCACCTCGCTTTTCACCGCTCTAGTATTTTGTGACTAAATGTTTTATAAATTGTTCTAATGATTGTGATGAATGAGAGTTCAAAGATCACTTGGGTACAGGTGGGATACTACTTTAAATTAAATGAACAGTGGATACGAAAAATGAGCTGTGCAGGTAAAAAATTGAGTTAGTAGATAGTAGGTACGTATGTCTTCTTGATGCAGTCGTAAATGTTTTATATTAAAAAGCCTATTTTATTTTCATATACGAGTTGTGCGTACTTGTCAAACATGATGCGTTCGAAAAATTAAATACTAATCAAGGCTTAGATTATGAATTATTGAACGACCTAGCTAGATAAGTAAAGTCCAGCTGTATGGTTTAACGATACATAATTATGAATTTTATAGTTTCGGGCCCGTTATTTGATCTTTAGATTAATATTTATTATCTTTCTGAGAAAATTTATAAATTTATTCATTTCCAACAAATCAGCAACAATTAGGGAAATGTCACGGGGTCTTGGTATAGTTCTTTTAAATATCAGTTATCAGTTGACACAGTTATAAACCAGGATGAGTCAGTCAGCTTTCTCACTGAGTTTTTGAATTCAGAAGGATTCCTGGTCTTCAACTCATAATTACTATTAAAGTCAACTTAGATTGTGTAATGAAACAGTACTAACTGTGGAAATACTAGGTAAGGTAACGATCATCAGGGGAAAATACAAAGACGAGGAAGTCTCGATCCCGCGGTTACATCGGTATACGCGATATACGTACATCGGTAATCAACGGATACTAAAGAACTTACTATTTGATTTTAGGCGTCTACAATTTCCCCAACCTGTTCCAACCAATCCCCATGAAACTTATATGTATATGTATTTTTTCGCAGAGAATGCCCTTGCGTATTTAAATATTTTGGTTATCTTTTGTTTTATTAAAATTTGACACATTATTTACGTACCGTACGAAGCCGTACGAAGTTCGCCAGGTCAGCTTGTTTTAAATAGATATCTCTCAATTTTAGACTGTCTATATAATATCACATATAATAACAATACCTTTTATTAAATTATTAGGTACCTACAGACCAAAAAAATCTTCTCAAATAAATCAGTTGCGAATTTTAATATAAGTCAAAGCCTGACGTTGTCCGAGCCTGTAACGTTTAAGCATCCTTTAAATAATATAAAATCTGTATACATTAAGCGGAAACAAAACAATAGCATAAATAATATTTATGATATGTACCCTTCGCCGCCCATGGCGATGAATTAAACAAAGAATTGAATATATAATCGTGTTGCATCTAATGAGAAGGGGATGTTATAATGTACCAAAATTATAAATGCTGAAATATTTACACCAGTCAACAGCTTTAAATTAACTTTACTATAAATACTTATAGATATTATATTTGTAAGGATAATAAATAATTTATTGTAGAAATAAAGAATACAGCGAACAATGCCGTATTGTACAAGAACAAGACTTTACAGCGTCAAGGTTAGGTTAATCAAAAATGCTTTCACAATTATAGGTAGACACTTTGTTTCACGTCTTCGCGTATTCTACATAAAAGAAATTGTTAATAAATTGGTGAGCAGTGAGCATTATTAACTTTTCCTAATTATATTACGAACATCTAAAGAAATCACAGTAATTAAAGTAACAATCACGAATCAACGGAATTGTTGACGAAAACACAATAAGTAGTGTCGCCATATAAACAAAAAGTAATCAATCCAGTATTTTAAATGATACCGCGTTTGAATATTTGAAAAAGTTAAAAAGACATTTTTAAAATGTGCCTCGAGAGCTTTCCCCTTCAACCTAAACGCACACAGACACATTTACATTATACTTTTGAATCTGTATTAATTTTTGCGACACTCAATCTGTGTAAAAAGTTTTTCGTGACAATCTTTTGTTATTTTGTTTTATTTATAATAATGTAAAATTGTGTTTATTATTATTTTTGTTTATCAAAATACACCCATAGACACAGTGCACAAATAAATAATATTATATAGGATCTATAATTTCCCAACTCCTTACCTTTCAGAAAAAAACATAAATAATCGAACAGTAACCGATATTAAAACAACACGATGCATCATATTTCCCCCGTATAAACACGCATGTTGGCTATCCCTTTCTGGCGTGCAGTTTTTCACTGTATATGTATCCCTGTCTATTTAGGGCGTGTTCTGGGCTGTGATTGGTGGAGGGGATGGTGGTCGGTCGCCGTCGGCGCGCGGTTCTTCCGACGGCGTTTTCCCGACGGTAGGCGTTTGAACATGGATGGTGTTTGTAACGCAATGTGTAATTAAAAACCTGTTCGTATGTTATTGGTGAAATATTGTTCTTTCTTGTGGTTTTTCGTGTTATGTTTGAAAAAAGATATTGGTTTTTACCTTCAATATTACAAATTCCGTCTGCCGGCCAAGTGTGTACCTGTGTTTTCAGTCCTTTTAGATTTTTTTTATATGAATTTGCTTTTGTGTGTTTTAGTAGATATCCGATATATGACGAATTAAAAAATAACAATTCCAACAAGTACCACTAAAACAAAACAAATTATAGTACCTTAAACCAAAAATAATTATTGTTATATTATTCTTCTGCAAATAGATCTCTCTATATTCATTTCATCTTAATAAATCACGTCGTTGCCATAGAATGCAAGAAATACACATAACTGGCATTCAAATGTCAAAATACATTACTGGAACTATAAATTTTCTTTATTCCCATTTTTTTCTGTTTCCATTTAGATAATGAAATTGAATGTACGAATTTAGAACTGAAATATTTTTGCTTTATATGTAAGTACATAGTTACTACTTATTAAAGTAATATGGTTAGTTTATTATAAGACTTAAATATATTTAATTAAAAAAACCATCTAATTTTTGATTGCATACAATCATAAAGGAAATACTGTCTACCTAGCTAAACTGTCCAAGAACTACTAAGTAAAAAGCACATTTTTAGCTTATTTTAAAAGGCTTTCGTCCTTTTAATTTACGAATTAGTGAAAATCAACGTGTTACGGTATTAATGGTTAAAAGAATAGGTAAAGATAAAGTTTAAGTTTATTTTTTTTCACAAATTTATATATAATATCGAATTATAAAAGAAGTAATATTGCAAAGTCCAATAAGAGTGTTACTGGTGTTTGCCTAAACTATTCGACGAAAAAGAGAATAATATTATGCAAACCGTCGAATGTCAGAATGATTTCTGCCACTGAGTAGGAGAGAACGCAGGGTTAAGGCACTATGTTCTTCACTTTTAGACCGAATTCGAGACATTGCATACTGAGTGGCAGAAGCCAACGCCGCGCTTTGTCTTAATTGAGCGGAGAAATGAATTGTCATTTCTATAAATATTACACGCAACAGACACAGGTTGTGGCACTGCAGCTGGATAACATTCAATTAAAATGTATATATTTTTTAAATGAATTATGATAGGTATAGAAAGGCGATGCCAGTCAGAAATATGTGTAAATCATCGCAAATTCAGACTTCAGCTCCTTCATACAGTATGTACTTATATTTAATAAATTAAAAAAGTACATTTACCAATTTCAAAATAATAAATGCTTTTACAAAAGTCATCAAATCATACTTAATTTCTATTATCATTTTACATTTTTTAGTAAATGATCAGTGTAATTAAACTTTTTTTTGTTTTTTTTACGCTTTTTTTCGAATATAAATATGAACTTTGTCTTGCGAAAGCTGAGAAATGGAAATAAATATAACCATTCCTCCAAGTAGCAACCGATCCCACAACTAATCTCTTTACAGTCATATGTTCCACTGCGCCACGATGGCCAGTATTAAATATAAGTATGAATATACACATATTAATAAATATAATAGATAAATTACATGAGTGTATAAGGCTGGTTACGCACGATACGCACTTAATTACACTGTTTCACGTTTGAGTGCTCACGCGCTATGCGTACGCGCACTCCATTGTGTCTATATTGTGGTTAGAATAAAATAGATCTTACAGATTGATATTGAAAATAAGAATTTTAGTGGAAAGTTATAAAATTAATTTGTTTGTGATTTTATTATTTGTTATACTATTTTGGTATTTATGTCATGAATTACAACCCCACAATTTTGTTCAGTTTTGCTTTAATTTAATTAGGTCTTACTTTTTAGTTTTTATTCAAAATTAAATGATAATATAGTCAAAATTAGTTATTTATAAAGGTTCAAGAATATTACATTATCTACATTTATATTTGACTTGAACTACGAACGTCGAACAACCGATTGAACAAACGAACGAAGTGTTGATGAAGTGTAAGAAAAACAAAATATCCTGTGATAACCTACACAAAAGAAAATATAAAAGTGTTCAAAACGACACTGTTTCATAGACACTCATTTAACCCTTTTATTTTATATTACATAGTTATATTTAAGCGTAAATTACATAAGAGTGTAAGGCTGGCTGCACACGACACGCGCTCCATTACTCGGTTTCACGAGTGACCGGGCGCGGACTGCGTACGCGCAGCTCATGGCTCAATAGACAAATTGCATATTGTAGCCTACGCTTAATAGACCGCAAGATAATGTAAAAATATACGATACGAAACTTTATACCTATACCTAACCTAAAAGGAGAAAAGCAAGCAAGAGTTAGGTAGTTTATAACCACTAAAAGCGTAAGTTGAGAAGTAGAACATTATATGACTGAATGTGATTTTGAGTCAAAATTCCACTCAAAGGATACATTTTTAAATAATGCGTTTATTTAGGAAAAACGTGAAGGCCAGAGTGTTCAATCACTACGTCCATTTATAACACCTGTCGCGCTGTCACCGTGCAGTAGAGATATTTATAATTAAAATAAATCATACTCCTAAAAATGGAAATTTATTTATACCTAATATCTAAAATGTGTACTATATTGTTAGTATACAAGTTATCTTTATATAGAATTGCGAGGATCTTGAGAATTGAAACAAAAATCACACTTCGCTAAGAGCATTACAAACATTTATAATCGGCTAAATATCGAATTGTTCCATCCATTGTTTGGAAGGTTTAAACCTTCTACCCTCGAGAATTGGTTTCGGG
This sequence comes from Podotricha telesiphe, assembly GCA_038994665.1. Classification (NCBI taxonomy): domain Eukaryota; kingdom Metazoa; phylum Arthropoda; class Insecta; order Lepidoptera; family Nymphalidae; genus Podotricha; species Podotricha telesiphe. The sequence continues at coordinate 1,281,460 of JAOYRR010000415.1, read as the reverse complement.
AGTTTTAAGCCTACCGCCTTCGGAAAAACTCGCCGGTAACAAACTAAAAGCACCTTTGAAGCAAAACATTTAGGTCTAATTCACTTTAGGCGCCCGTCTAAAATAATTCCTGAAAAGTGAAAGCTTTCCTACGCAAGGTATTTAGGTTTAAACTCCTATTGAAAGAGGTGAAAGTTTGAGGGTGGTGTTATGAACCTATTTTGTACTTTGCTCCCTTACTTTAGAGTCCTTTTTTGTTAATTATGGGTGAAATGTTGAGAAGATTGTGCAGTAACGAGTCTACACACAGGGTGTAATTGTATCGGGGATAAAGATCGACCCGCGATACTGTAGTGATGCTGTAATATCGATGAAATCATATTGGTTTACATGGAATTTTCGCCTTTATCAAATTAACCCTTAAGGTCATCTTTTTTTTATAATAATTATGTTATTATATTTATTTGAATTATATAGCTATAAAAGTTCCTTAAAAGTAAATCTGCCATTCTAATAGGCGTTAGAATGGCAGATTAGATTTAGGTAGAAAGATATATATTATACTTACTTCAGAGATATATGACCTAAACTAGAAGGTATTCTTCATAAATAGGAAGTCAATGACGTTTCGAAGAATATTATATTCATTATGTAAACAGAGCGAAGTATCTAATGCCAGATACATACATTATTGATATTATGATTTTTCCCCCGAGTGGTAATTGAATCCACAACCATTCTCGTTTACAGTCAGACGCTGTCCCTCTGCGCCACGATGGCCTTAAGCTTATACTCGTAATTCTTCTCAATTCTTCTCAACTCAATTGTTTTTATCAAGCTCACGTTTCCTGTAATGTACTCTTTACTTGAAGAGAAATATAAATTTCTACACATTTAGAAATTTGCCTGCTTCATCAATAAGTAACATCACGACAGTCCGTTATTATATAATTACAATAGAAATCATTGTTTTCAGTCTAAAACGTAAAAGTTTTTAAGTAATATTACAAAATACAACAGCCTCTGATGAACTTATATCTCAATTTTCATGCTCCTTATTCTCCATAATCAATGAAGAGTTGCGTCACAAAGCTTGACAGTTTTCACCTAATACTCTAACCCAAAACCCAATACTCTACCGAGTAGAAAATATCGAGAAAAACAAGCGTTACATTCAGTAGGATACACTATGACGGTGTGTATATAACATAGAAACTATTAAAAATTGATATTCATAAAAAAGTTGTTTATAAACTAACACACTCTAAAGGTCAAAGTCACTTGTATCCATATATATGGTGATGCGCCACGATGTTAAGCACATCCCTATTTTTACGATAGGGTTCGACCCCCGAGGTAAGCCAAGGGCGAGATAGGGCGGTTATTTATTATTGTGTAGATTTTATTTTTATTTGTTTCGCTTTTGTTATAATTGCTATTTGGTGCTTAATGATCGGTCTGTTAGTTTGGGGTCTATCGATATGTTCCCTTTCATTTCAATTTACTCTCTGCAATTCTATTATGGTGAGAAGGATTCGCTTTTTATTATTTTTCCGTTTAACTGTATTGTGCCTTTTGTTTCTCAGTTTCGCACTTTTTCCCGCATAGTAGGGTAGTCAATACACTACATTCTCCACTTTCCGCACGATTTAGAGACATTACGTGTTGAGTGGCGGAACTCAATTCAACTTTCCGCATTCTTGTAACCGCAGTAGAGAAATGAAAATATTTGAACTTTAATCATTCTCTCGAGTGAGAATCGAACCCCAACTGACCAACCACCACGACAGATGGCACTCTAGTGTACTAAGCAATAGAAAAGTTTGAAGTATTAGTAGATAATGTGAAAAACTTTCTAAGTAGATCACTATTACTGTGTACAGGTTTGATGAAGGTACTTTTGTTTCTTAAACCACGAAGCTTAAGTATATAACTTACAATAATAAAACATTAATCTAAAAAAGGAAATACAATTGTCATCTGATCTGCAGAGCTGTAAATTTTTTAAGAAAATTGTACGACAAGCGAGTGAAAATAGCGTTATAAAACTTTCTTACATCGATTGGACACGTGAAATGGGTTCAAATCTCACTGTGTGGCAAATTCTCAATATTTGAGTAGGGTTCGTATGTTTCACAGGTTCGAAAAGACAAAACGCGTCGGATTTCGGAATTCCATGATGCCACGCCGTGGACAATTTACAGTATGTCTCTACAGGCCTAAATAACGTTTTGATTACAGGACTGAGTAGCCCAGAAAATCCAGGATCCGCATTAGGATAAAATAATATAGTAGTAAAATCTCAACAATAATATAGTAAATACTAAATAGGCTTTTATATCGTCTAGTTATTATTGTTAGTTAGTAATGATTGTTGACCAAAAAGCTTTCAAGAATCCTCTCCTCTATAAATTATAAGAGTAAAATTTGTAGTAACATTACCAAACGTATAAATAGCACTATGGTCTTAAAGTTACTGCACAACAGCGGTTTCGAACTTTGCGACCTACGAAATTTGTATACGGCAAATAACACATTAAAATACTCAAATTCACATGACGTCGTTAAATTAATAAATCTCCATGATATCCTTCAATACGCCTATTCTAACACGTTTTTTTATATATTTTTCTCATAGAAATAATTAGAAAATAGATATCTCCCGATTTTCGATACAGAAATAAGACGTTTGCCTGACATATTTAGAAAACGTATAAAAATTTGTACGCAGCGGGATTCGAACCTGCGCCTCTTGAAAACCGTTCAAGTACTCTTAACGCTAAGCCATGCGTTCTACATCCAGCTACGTCAAAATTCTTATACGCTTATTACAACTTATATTCGTTGTTAGCATCTCTGTACAATTTCCTAAGTGTGCTAAAAACACTTCAAAAAATGTTAAAAATCATCTTAACCTATCTCCAATAGATGGCCAAAACCTCCTCGAATATTCTATACTAGTTACATTCTACGACATTACTTATATAATAAATTAATAAATACTAAGAACGTATAATTAAATTGATACAAATATCTTTACCTCCATACAAGATACACTCACAACGCTTACGATATCCGTCACAAGGTATTAGTGACTATTATTCATTTAAAAAGATTAAGGGCAAAATTACGTGTAAAACCTGTTATCGGATTCGATTACGTATTTCTTGAGCATTTCTATTAAATGATTGAAGGCGTCATAAGAAATATCTTATTATGCAGTATAATGTCTTTATACGTCATTCTTATATGACTTTATTATAAATATATGGGCTTAATGAAATCTTATAAGTTATAAGTTATAAGGACGTAGTTTACGTCGCATCTGTTCTTAGATTCAATTGTAGATTATGAATTATGATAGAAATATTTTGAAATATATTTTCGTTGCAAGCATATAGATGGTTTGGCATTGGTTCATATTTCACACATAAATAGAATAAGACCAGCGCCCTACTCTTAAACGTGATGGTTGTGGATTCGATCAGCATTCAGAGAAATGGTTACATTTTAAATTATTTCCATTTTTTTCTAATTTCAATTTAACTCTGATAAGATGACAATCAACGCACGCAACAAAATGTGTATTTGTTATTTAAATAAGACTTAATATGTTAAGGAAGATTGTTATTCATTTAACATTCTGTATCCACCGTATAACAAAATATATAAATATGAAAACAAAAATGACTAGATACTTACTGCAGAGCTTTTAAACGGGCTTAATATATTGCCTTAATGAGACACGTTCAATATGAGCTGAAAGTGACACTTTGCATAACCGAGGACAATTAAGTATAAAAAGTTATAGGTTATATTGGAAGTTAAAAGCTATATTGGAACGGTATTTGAACTCACAATTGTCCCATGTAGTCAAATAAACAACGATCACTACCTATATGACGGTATTCAATTGATTTAATATTTTTATAACTCATAAGCTAGACTTACTGTAACCGCGCCTCTTGAACGGCGCGGGTTCAAATCCCGCCGCGTTCAAATTTTTATACGTTTTCTAAATATGGCTTTATAACAAGTATTGTTTTTGAATATACATTTTAGTATTCCAGAATGTATTGATCGAGAGAGATTCAGCTAAGTATTTGTATATAACCAATATAAGAGTAGAAATGATAGGCAAGTGTGTTTTCCGTTTTAACATTTAGGTTTCTCTTCACTTGTATTTTGGCTAAATTAAACTGAACTAAGTAATAATTTAATTGTTACTTTGTATAAATGATTATTTTTATTTTATTTTAATAATTATTTTTTTTTTGCTGCCGCCAAAGTTAAATTAAAAGTCCTACGAAAGAATTAAGGTAAAGATAATTCAAAAATTGAAGTTATTATTTGGTATTCACCAACCAACAACCATAACCAAGTCATATAAAGGTGATTTTTGGGCAGATCGAATTTTGTGAATCAATTAGTACTCGTGCCAGTGATTATTCAGATATAACTGGATTATAATATTTAAAAAGTTATAAATCTACTTTTAATGTTGTGAAGTTTTAAATCTACTTTCATATTGATTGTAAATTTTGTAACTCTTTAAGTTAGCTGTAAATACAAAAGGATTTGAATTGGTGCCTTTTGTACTGCCTAAGATATATTATGCAAAGTGTTTTGATATATAAATATCCTATTCCTATTTTAAAACATTACATGTTTCTAATTCTGAATATATATTATATTGTTCATATAGTATATAGTTCATATAATAAATAAAAACATAATTGCTTATAAAAAAAAAATTGGTCTACTTGCCATTGTAACTCGACGTACATAACGACATCTATTATGAAGAAGATAACTAGTGCACATATAAGAGCATCAAGAGATGGTTCAGATGAAAGTTGAGAGGTCAGAGTGCAAGAAGATCTCGCTACCCTCCCATAGATGGCACTCAGCTGTTTAATTATGCCAAACAGCACGTCTCCACTAGTCTAATAATAATGAATAAAACTACAGAAAAGTAAAGAAAACGTTAAAATTATGAGCAAAAATAAAAAATTAAGGAACTTTATGATGTCATATTAACTTTGTGTTTGATTCTCCTTAGATGAATAATACTGATGTGTAAATTAGTAAAAGCTTTTGCTTCGCCTCCGGCCCAAAAATCATAATCGGCGTAGAAAATTCTTTCAACAGCGATACTGTAAATGCATATAACAGTACTTGTGAAATTCGAACCCACGTACATCACATATTATGAACAAAAATAATATATTTTTTATACGAAACAACCTCAAAGGCGTACCGATATCGGGATTTACTCTAGAAAAATTATTTTTTACTACCGTATATAGAATTGTCGGCGCGGGCCTTTCAGCGCGTTTTAGCGCTTACCGAAACCGACTAACAAAAATGTACGATGATAATCTGTGCATTGTGCATATAGTGTTTGGTTTGTAAACATATAATTTAAAAGGTCTTAAATTTTCTCATGCGTAACTTGTGTTCTATAGAATAGAATTTTATAACGATTAATTGCTTGATATTAAAGATTTTGCTGCAGAGTCGTGTGAAAAATATCTTGTTTTTTATCACTCATTTTGTAGGTATTCATTTAGAACAATAATCTAACGATATATTTTGTGATTTTATTTAATGGTCTCAATCTAAGCAGATGCTAGTAGCTTCACCCCTATCTTTCAATCTTTCAATCAACTTCTTACCGTTCAATTTGCTTGAAAATTTGCACACGTGTCCGTATCCGATGTCAATACAATGTTTTAATAGTATAAACCTGTTTCGTTGCCAGAACGACGAGTTATATTTTCAATAAATATGCATTGAATATAAAGGTAAGGTCAATATGTAGGTAATTTCATTTCTTCTCTATGTAGATTCCAAAGGCAATATAATGCACAAGAAAATAAATATGCAGTGATATAATTAAGACCGTATTTGTTTGTAAATATCCAAGCTTTGTCTAAAACTATATAGTCGTCGTGTTATAAAGTTGAGAGAACGTGCTTTGTAAAAGAAATGTAAAAAAATTAAAAAATCTAAGTACAAAGTTTTTAGTAAGAACCCATTCAATTCATTATTTTTTACAGCTTTATGCTTTTCTTCTCAGGTTTCAAGGTAGGCGGAAAGAACTTAGGGTCAAGTTATACCGTTTTCCACTTTCAGGAAAATTTAAAACATTATGAACTAAGTGATGGAACTCAACGCCGATCCTAGTCTTACCTGAGTGGCGAAATGAAAATTATTCAAATATCATCACTTTCCTAAATGCAAATCGAACCCAAAACCATCGCAATCACAGTCACGCGTGGTCCTAATGCTCCACATCAGTTCAATAGGTTTTAAGATATTTTCGTTACTCAGGAAAAATTATTGCAATCATAAAAAACAAATTTAGAAAACGTATAAAAATTTTAACGCAGCGGGATTCTAACGCCTAAGCGCCTTTTTCATCTTTTACCGTTTCCAATTTCCTAAGTGTGTGATTAACACTTAATAAATCTTAAAAATGTTATCATCTCGTTCTTTTTCTTTCTGGTTATTTGGAATTGATTCATGACTCAAATAGTGAATTACAAATACTCTGTAACCGCTTTAAAACTGAGGCGCAGAGAGAGAATATCTGAGACTGTCATCGCAATTGGTTATGGGTTCGATTCCCAGTAATGGGGAATGGTTATACAAAGCGCGGCTATAAGTCCCGCCACTCAACACACAATGTCTTGAATGCGGGCGGAAAGTAAAGAACAGAGTGTAATGACACTGGTTTCTCTCTCTACCTAACTTATCAGATGAGAAAAACCATGAAACTGAAAATAAAGTCATTATAACTATTTATTACTAACTAAATGAAGACTTTAAATTTATTTTGAAATATAAGCAATTAACCATCTGCCAAGTTTTGGTATCGTTTCCTACAATCACCATAATCCTACCCCGTTACCTGTGGTAAGGTATTATTAAAGGGGGAAGAGAGGTGGGAGGGGAATAAAGAAATCCTATTTTCATAGTTCACTTCACCTACCGTCGTAATTTGGTTAGCACGCATCGGTGCATTGGGCTCCCGGTTTAAAGTCAGGATTAACAATTTAGATAGTTATTATATTTAATAATTTATTTTTGTGTAATTTAATACGTAGTTTAATTTAACTGATATGTTTATACCAATAATATGGAGTTTCTAACACTCTTTATAGAATACGCCTAGATAGATAAAACAATTTCATTAGATACTACCTATGTTTGAACCTATGAGATTAGAACAATTTACAAAAAAATAAATTCAGACATCAATTTATAATTTTTGATAAATGATGGACGAATTTATTTGTTGTGTAAAAAGCTAAAGTTGAAGTTAAAAAATATGAATTTATAGCTTAATATTTATATACATAAATTAATAAATGAGATTACGGTGTAAAACATCTGTATGTTTGCATTCACTATAATCTATGAAGTCTATTAAACAACTGCCGTAGTCTATTAATAAATGCACAGTATTAAAACTCCGAGACCAAAGTAAAAACTACTTTACTTTAATGTTATTTTTACATTTTGGAAAATGTTATTATAATAGAGAGCGATCGTGGCAAAGTGGGGCAGCATCTGACTGTTGACTGATTGTAGGTTCGATTCGGGGGAAAGATTAAATTTATAAAATAGTTTAATTTCTCAGCTGTAGACAAAGCGCGGCGTTGAGTTCCGCCATACAACACGCAATTGCTTGATTTCGGCTGGAAAGTAGAGAACGGAATGTCTTGATACTAGGTTCTCTCTCAATACTCTGCTAGCTGAAAAAATATATATTATTTGCAAGTATCAAAAATGTATATACAAATTCAAAATACTAAGATGTTTACAAAGTTATTTCATATTTTCAATTCGTGCAGACGGCGGCGGCGGGCGCGTTGTGGGAAGACTTGTTCTACCTATAATTCTATACAGAGTTAATGCTTTGCATGTTTGTTTTACTATTGTACATAGTATGCTTCAAGAAATATTATAAGGGATTGTTGTAAATAGGATTTCTTTACAATTTTAAGATTTTTTCAGCATAGCAGGTTAGTCAGCGAGAACCTAGTCAGTCAGTCAGAGAGACCTCCTCACACACCTCACATTCGCTGCGCTTTGTCTTAAGCACCAGAGCGGTGAAATGAAAATATTTTAATCTTAATAATTTCCCCGAGTGGGATCGAACCCACAAACAATCGCGATTACGGTCTGACGTTCTCCAATTACGCCACGATGGCAGTAAATAGGATTAATTCAACATTTTATGATTGCTATCAGTAGACACAACACGATGCTCGTAGGTCTAAATGCTATTACGGGATTATTTATATTGGAAATTGGGAAAGTACCACAGTTCCCCGAGACAAAGCGCGGTGTTGAAGTTAGTACGCAGTCTCTTTAAAAGTACAGATCGGATACCTATTTTGTTTCTATACATTTACAAAATATATATAAATATATATTATAATTATTAATGAGAATTTAGTGTTAATTTCATTTTCACAATAAAACTAAATCCATTTCATATTATAGATTTCAATATTGCGTGCTGGACATATCAAATCTATTAAGCATGTTAATCATTTTAATTAATTTAATGTATTAATGTATGATAAAAAGCAACAAAAAAAATATTTTACTTTCCATACTTAGTTTTTAACCATAACCTAAGAACCTAAACAAATGTTTTTTTTAAATTAAATGTCATATCTTCAATCAAAGTATATTAAAATAAAAGCCTCCAAAAGCATTTATTTTTTATTTTGTTGTTCTAACTACACGTCAACCTACTAAATAAAAAATATTTCTCTTATAAAAAATAATTAAAATAGACTATAAATATTGTTTTATTTAAAGAGAAAACAATTAAATAATTTATTATCTTGAATTTGGTCACATAACCATCTTGGATTCCCACTTCCCATACACCGATTACTGCAAATGACGCATGAATAATTATTTTGAAAATATAATTTCTGCTACCATTATTGTCATTTTACAAGTACTGGAAAACGTCCGCACCATAGCCTCGTTTGTCTATTTGGGCATTCAAGCGGTAAATCTATAATAATCGACATCGGATGCCAATAGCGTTGTATCTTATATTATTGGAAATATTCCATAATGTAATATATATTTAGCAACTTGAATGATGACGTGTTTTAAGGGTATTAAATAATAGAGTATATATTTGTCACAAAAACTATGGAGCGTACACGATGGAATTTTAGCTAATAAGAGTGAAAATTGTGATTGCGAGATGAGCTGACATTGGGCTCCAAAACACAACACAATTATATAAATGGGATGGGAATGGGAAATTATATAATCGGATAATAGAGATAAGACTACATATCTGTAATTTCTTTGCATATATCACAAAATGTGGAAGTTGAATGAAGGCTAAAAAAAATAGTTATGCATGTCTTAACATTCGTATAAATCAGCAATTTATTCTAAAATGTTTCAAAATTAAAAGAAATAAAAATTTTATACTCAAAGGAAACCAAACATATACGCCATTCAGATATATGTCATTCAGATTTAATAAGAACAATATAGTAATTAAACCTTAATGAGTCGAAATAAAAGGTTAACACGAAATGGCATATATTCTTAAATGCGTCAAATTGTTTTTAATAAGGCAAATTAATTGCAAAACGTCATACAATTACAAATCAAGACGGATGATGCTTCCAAGAAGACGGGAGCAACGCACGTATGCGCTGCGCAGGCGCACCGCCATGCCATACCGCCTGCCCGCGCGGAAACTGTCACAATTTGACGTTTCACTTGACGTGACGTTCTTTTTCAAACGAGCCGTTTTTTATTTTTATATGGTTATCTCATTTTTAATCTACTAAGCAACGTCTTTAAAGTCATCACTAAAGTATAAGTAAAAAGGTCTCATATCGACCAAAGGATAAATAACATATGGCTTATAAATTTTAATCAGCCGTTATCTGGATAACTTGTTGGGGATTTCGTTTCGTGCATCGGACGCGATGAATGCATAATTAAGTAGAAGCTTTTTTATAATTTTGATAATCTGAGAAGGACGCGTTACTCCTTGAAATTTGACATTAGGCTAAGTTTGGCATTTCTATGTTTTGGTGAATGATACAAACATACTCGTATGTATATATATATATATATCAATGGGTAGTAATATGCTTTAGAATAAAGCGCTTCTTTTTTATTTAAAATTAAACTGAATTATATTTATTTTTGAATATTATAATATATTTGGCATATTAAATTGCAATGTGTATGATTGGGAATTTTACTTTAATATTCTTTTTTTTTCAGATATACACTTTGTCCATGAGCATGAGCACCCTGCTCATTAATTATATTATGAACATTCCACCGAGTGGGAATTGCACAAACAACCAATCGTGTTTGCAGTCAGACGCTGTTCTCACCATACACACACCATATTTTACAAGAATGACTAAAGTGATATGTTATTCAATTATGCACTTGTATTAAACTTACCTTCTAAATTAGTATTGGTCAACAGTTGACTCCAACTGAGTATTAAAAAAATGCACACCTTGACATTTTATACCCTTCTACCTCCTAAGTGTAAAAACGTGGAAAATTACAATAAACATATTTTATTACCACCTCTCTTACTAACGTTTTGGCATCGTAATAAAGTATCCTGTATCAACTGTACCATCTCATCTATCGTGCAGCAGGGCAGCGTCTGAATGCAAACACAATGGTTGTGAGTTCGATTCCCACTCAAGGGAATGATTATATTTAAATTATACTCATTTGTCGCTCTATTAAGGCAAATCGTGACGTTGACTACCACTCGACACGCAATGTCACGATTTCGGGTGTCCTGACTAAACATGCTCTCTGGCAACTGGCTATTTTTTTCTGGAAAAAAATTAACTTTAATAATAATTATGGTCTATGCGTATTTTTACAAACATTGACAGGATCTGGCTGTAAACATTGGTTGCGGGTTCCATCCTCACTCGGAGATATATCTCGATTTTGACCTATAAGTGGAGGACGCCTTTAAGACATTTTTTGATTGAAAAAATATGGTTGCTTTTATTTAAATAGCTATATAAGTTAAATGACAATATAAGAAGGTAGTCAAAAATGCAGCAATTTTTATTAAAATAGCAATATTAATATATTTATCTTAAGCAAAACCTAGTGAATAGCCACTCTATTTATGATGACTTCTAACATTACATCAGCCACTACTTTGTTTCAGATTTATGCTCACAATAATCGTGTCGTGCCTTCGACACAACTGCTTCACAACTATATATAAGTATTAGGTACATATATCAAGCCCAATAAAAAAAAAACAAACTGTAGGTCATGACTATAAAACAATCTTAAGCAAAATCAGATATTGAAGAAATTTTTAGTTACATTACTTTTATTCATTAAATGGCGGCAAGAAGGCATAGGTTGATATATATATTTTAAGGTATATGTAAATAAATATATGTAGGTATGGCCCTTAGACTTTTAAGCTGTGTATAGTCACCAAAGAAATCGAAGTTTATTTTAATCTTAGCCAAGAACACAAGTATTCATTACAGGCTCAGTCAATTTTGCAACTTTACAGTAAATTTATTGGTTTTTTTCAGCTTCACGCTTTTGCCCGCAGAGCAGAGCCAGAGAGAGTTCTCCACTTTCCGCCCGAAATCGAGACACTGTTTGTTGCGGGGTGGAGAAATAAAAATACACGTATTACAGTTAAATATAAGAACTCACAAAAATATACACAATAATTTTACACACAATACAATTGAAAGTGAAACTGACGCATTCGATCTCATTGACGCATCCCGCCTTCGAATGTTACTTACATACGTACCTAAATATGAGATGAAAAAGTTTAATGGTTTTTTATATGCAACCCGATACTCAAAATTCACTTGCTACCAACTTTATTATTTGATACTCAGAGCGGATTAATGTTTTTTTTCCATTCTTTGGATCGTCGGCATCTCTTTGAGTTTAAAAAAAATGTCGGTTAGATAACGTGCTTGCTGAAAGCCATCGATTGTGTAATGCCTTAGCAGTCGGTATCAGCAGGTAGCTAATTATTTTGTTTGTATATAAATAAGCAAAAAAATATTGATAAAATATATATTTTTAACTTTTTTTTGAATTTGTTTTTTTGAATTCACAAGGATAAATAACTATTATTGTATTTCTGGACTCTGGATTGGTATATCTGGACTAGACTTTGTTTAGTACATTTAGAACCTAAAATATTACAATTCATTGCTTACTTTCGAAATTTCATATCTGTAGTAAAGCTATATAATTTATGTGATCATATTTTATAAAAAAAATTGTATATCTAAATAAATATGTATCGAGCAAAAGTCGAGCAAAAAAATTGAGTGCTACATATGAAAAGGGGTGCTCAGAATAAAAGTATTAAATAATATTTTTAACTTTTTACTCCGTTTTCTACATTGTCTATCGGTCTAGACTGACTAATAACTTAAAACATTTCATTAATAAATATGCTTACAATAAAAAAGGGTAATTAGCAAAATTACAGTAACTAATAATTAAAAAGTATAGTAGTATAATATTTATACAATTACAAATGTAAATTTTAACACATAATACACAAGTCTACCAAAGCTATCATTTAAAAAGAATCATTCAAGAAAATTATGCTGACGGAGGAGTACGAAAGTCGGCATATCTAAAGTTTATTTATATCCATTAGAAATATATTAAATTAATAAAATAAATATTACCAGTACCATGTGCTTAACATATACGTATATATAAATTGATGATTTACACGTTGCTATGGCATTATTAATTATTTTCGCTATTATTCGTGTTTGACCGGCAAGTTTTAAATTTTTAGTAATTTATTAAAACTTAAGAAAGGGTTTCCTATATTGGATTAGAAACAGTGCAGAGTATATTCCTTTGACAACGCAGTCATATCTACTCGTAAATGTTAATATGTAATGGAAAACATTTCTATCACTTTTATACATGAAATTTATGCAGACGAAGGATGGTATTTAGCATAGTTAAAGTATTAATATAATATATTAATGGAGAAGACGTCCAGAAATCTAATATATTAAATAACAGATCATTAAAAATATATTAAATTAATAAATTAAACATTACACACAACAACATTTTAACAAACTCTTTTCTAAACGTCTACTTTTGTGTACACAATACACATAAACGTTGACGTTTAAAATACACATTGTGAAGTGCAATATTTATCACTAAATAAGATAGTTACTAGACAAAATAGGACATATTATGAATATTGTTATCAAATATAACAAATAACCTAAATTATATCTAGAGGACCACAAGACAATGTGTTTTCAAGTCATTATGCATTTGGTGGTGGAACTCAACGCCGCGCTTTCTCTTACTAGAACAGGGAAATTAAAATATTTTAAATATACTAACCCGTTGGGAATCGAGCCCACAACTACTGCCTTTACAGCCAGTAACTGCCCGCACTGTGCCACAATGGCCTTATGTATATATAAAGTGTTTCTCACTAATTGTAATTTAAACTATCCATATCTACGTCCCTATCTAACAAGACGTCACATGGTGGTCCTCAAACCACCTGACACTTTCTTAGGGTACAAAATTGTCAAAATGTCGGCCGATCACGACAGGTTGGCTATTTTAATAAAGTACATTAAATAAACAATTTTAAACTTTATTCCTATAGCATTTTGGATCTTTTAAGCCGAATTTATAATAAGGTTAAGTTATACTGAAGATGAGTTACGACAAAAAGTTGGAGATGCTGAGATAAGAAAATATAAAATACATTAGACGTTTACCTTTGGGTTTTAGTAAAATTTTGTTTTGTTTATGCCAATTGATTATGTATACGCTAGCAATCATGTATGTAAACTTGTGAATTTAATTTAATTTAGGACCTTTTTTGGACGTGGGAATCTAGTAAATGTGCCTTATGTGATGTGGAAGAATTATTTACGATAAAAGTACAATAGGTATATATTAGTTTGAATTAAAGAAACGCAGCGCATTATACAGGTTTTTGTATTATTGAAAAGGATTTAGATATAGTTAACTTACAGTTACAGTAAGTTGAGGCCATCGTCGCACAGCGAGGCAGCATCTTAAACTTGATAGAGATGATATGATGTGGGCTTGATTCTCGAGAATCGGGAAAGTGATTATATTTAAATTATTTTCATTTCTTCGCTCTGGTAAAAATTCAAAGCGCGGAGCTTAGTTATGCAACACATCACGTAATGTCTGGAACTGAAGAGAAGTGGAAAAAGGAGTTTCTTGGCACTAACTTCTCTCAGCTATGCATGCTAAAACGTGAAACTTCAAAAAAAAAACAATTAAATAGAGACATGACGTGTTGAGTGTTGGAACTCAATGCCGCACTGGCTTAAGAGAAACAAAAATTAATTTAATGTTATCATTACCCCGAGTGGGAATCGAATACACGTCGAACTGCCTTTGCAGTTAGACGCTGACCCACTGCGCCACAATGGCCTCAATTACAGAATATAAAAAAAAATTTAAGTACACTAAATAGAAAAGTTGTAACGGAGGCTTTATAAATGTTGTATAATAATAAAAAAATGTAATATAATAACTAATAAAGATTATTAACTTATACTTACTCAACTTATTATATTCCTTACTTAACTTATAGCATTTATTTTTCTAGTATTAATTTGAAATACATTGTATATTATACGAAATACATTAGTATTTTCTGCAAAGTTCTAACAAAGCAAAGAAAGCTGGAATTGAAACATCCTACGTTAAGTGAAGCAAATGCCGTAAATTAAATCATTACGTATTTTATTTTAGTTTCTTAAGAGATTCTATGAAGCCTTTACTTTTACCAGATCAAACTTTTATATTTTTCATCAACTTTTTACGTGCGTCGTAAGATTTGAACTTATATTAATTGCTATAGTTCCTAGTTACACCACCACGGCGCATTAATAGACTAATTATAAAAGAAAATATTGACTTTAGACAAAAAATATACAAATATTAAGGCTTGTTAAATATTACATTACGCGCCAGTGTGCATCATATCAATCTATGTACGAGTGGGGTCAGTCTAATTATTCGGAATAATCGCCGTGTATCGATCTATCGATAATTAGCCGCGACGATGTCACGCGACCGCCCGCGGCCATAGCACTTCTCAAAGTTTACCTCATTAATGTATTATTATTATTTTTGACTTTTTCCCTTTTTCCCGCATACCAGTGTAGTGTAGTGTGGAGAGATCCTAGTGTCAAGACATTGCGTTCTCTGAGACATAGCGTGTTGAGTGGTGGAACTCAACGCCATGTTTTGTCTTAGGTACTATAGATAGAAGTTAAAAGTGACATAAAACAAGTCAATATAGAATTTTGGAAAAAAAACGACTTGTCTAGCATTTAACCGGCCTAAGTATTTACTTAAATTCAAATATATCTTTTCAAATTTTTTTTTTATTAAAGTGTTATTCGCACACTAAGGAAATTGAAAAAGACATATTAAGAAAACGTATAAAAATTTGAACGCAGCGAGATTTGAACCGCCTTTGAACCTACGCCTCTTGAACGGTTTTCAAGAGGCGTAGGTTCAAATCCCGCTGCGTTCCAAATTTTTATAAAATTTTTATACGTTTTCTAAATACATATGTCTTTTTAAATATATCTGTCAAATTTAAATATAATATTTTAATATATATTTTGAATTAGTTTTTTTAACGAAACATTATCACGTACACAATTTATACAGTTCTAGCCAAGTCATTGTCACTTCGCCTCCCACCAGCATAGAGTTATATAAAACCTAAATGTTTTCTCTAATATGTTCTAATATTTTGCACGTAGACACCTGTGGCTCTCTATCCCATAAGATGCATAATATCATAGAAATATCCAAAATCAGGGATATAGTAACAAAAACACATCTTTCCGTAAAAACTTTGAGCATCATCTGCATCTCCACAGATGATGGATCGGCAACTCGATGAGGTGTCGGAACGGGATGTCCTGTAATCGAACAATAATCTTTATCGTACAATCGATTCACTCGACCCGAACCGATTCGGGCCCTTTGAGATTAATCATTTTTAATTTTGGCAAAGGTGACACATTTGTATATTTTTTATATATATTTAAAATGTTTTAAGCGATTTGATTTTACGTCGTGCCTTTCGAGTTTCAAATTGTTACTTATATATTAAAACTATAAACAAACTATAAAAAGCCTAACTATAATCCTTTTTTTAAATAACACTCTTATTTAATCTTTATCCTAAAGATCTAACCGGACCACTTAAAGAAAAACCGACTTTATTTTAAGAAAAGTATTAAGGTACATTTGAATTACTGTCATGTAATATTTTAGTTGTCGGCATATATGTTTTTCTATAATCTAATTAATATAGTCTTGCTCTGTATCATTCTGAAAATTGTAAAAATATAAAGTGCATCCTAAGTGGTAAAAAAAGTGGTAAAAAAATAGGTATGTAATAGTAAAACGATATACAATCAACTGTTTTCAAGTGTTTACTAATGTTTAAATAAAGAGGCTTTGTTAAAATTTTCTTACAATTCTAAAGTTTACAAGAGTGTAGCACAATCTCGACACAGTATGTCCAAAATCCAAAGTGACCGACAGACGTGTTTTCTTGAAATCTTGGTGAAGTTCTTATACATCATATTTATTAGCATTTTAAGGATCCTTTCCCTACCAAAATAGTCAAATGAAAAGGAGTTTATTAATGTAACATAAGTTCTCTGAAATACCTCGTAATATCATTTGCAATGTATTCTCGAAGTTCAACTAGGTGCTCTTCCTTTTGCACTTAACAGTGTGGGCAAAGAGAACTTAAAGTCATGAAATTGGGTTTCTACCCACTCTTCACTTTCTAGTGAAGACAGTTCTTCTTTTCTCCACTTTCTGCAACAAATTTAGATATTTCGTATTAAAATATGGGACCCAACGCAGCGCTTCTTTTGACCAGGGCGGAGAAAAGAAATTAATTTACACACAATTATTCCCTCGCGTAGATATTGAACCCACAACCATCGCTTAAAACCAGTTGCTGTTTCCCTGTGCAATGATGGCCCGAATTATTTTGATACAAAATACTAGTGTAATTATTGTAGTTTAAGAAACTCAGCCGATAGAGACGTCGCTCGTCGCTGTGGCGGTGTGCTCGAGCGCGCCAACCCACTTGCTCAACGAGTGAACAATGACGTTACAGGGTTGGTTAGAACATTTAACTTGAGGACACATTAGTTCTTAGAAACTAGTCTAAAGTACATTTTGTTTAGTAAGCTAGTCCTAGCTGGAAAGAATTTTCAAGATCTTGTCTAGAATCATTATATTAATACGTGACGAAAAACTTTTTTTTACGAAAATTTTGCGGACTAAGGAGTATGAAATTTAGCATACCTAAAGTTTATATGGAGATGAAGTGAAAGAAAGCTATAATTTTTTTTATAGAAATCCTTCTGATATACTTTAAGTTAATAAAATAAATATTAAATACTCGTTGCTAAGGCAACGCGTTGTTTACGGGAAATCTACTTGATTTATATAATATCTACTATTTATTTTGTTCCACCTTTTTTTTCTACAAGAAATAACGTAGGAATGAAGGTACTCTAAAGTATCAAGATAAGTAAGTAAGTTTTAAATCATATGCGTACATAGGTACATCATACAATAAAGTCTCTTTTAGGCAATTTGCAATGAATATGACATGTTTATATTAAATATTTTAAGTAAATATTTTCGTTTTCGTTGCCTGGTTTTTTCTAACACGGCAGATATTTTACGAAAAAACAACTAAAATGACGTATGTGTCTATAATTGAAAATGTGCAAAAATCTTCGAAAACCTTCGTTTGTTACGAATCCATAATCTGCCGTCATTTTCAATGCATGTCATAACTATTTTTTTCCAATCGACCGCCCAGTAGCGAGCCCCGACCACGGTATATTAACTGGCATTGTCCAAAATCATTGGCCGAAAGTTAATTTTTTGTCCAAAACTCTCCTTTTCGTTGATGATAAAATAATTTTAAAATTTCGTATCAAATATGATAATTGGGTGGTTCCGTAGAAATAAAAAATAATATAATCTATTGTGAAATAAATTAATATTAAATAATATTAGCTTCATTTTAAATAAATTAAAATTTAATTATTTTTAATGGTTTAATGTACGGACGCGTGGTCGGTAGCTCTTGTTATTTCCAAATGATTCCAGTACTTTTTTCCTGTTACTTTACTAGGCTAAAAACTAATCCATTTTAGGATCTCCGCGGCGTAGTGTGACTGTGTTTGACTGTATACGCGATGCTTGTGGGTTCGATTTCCACTGGGGGAAAAGATGTTATTTTAATTACATATTTCTCCTCTCTGATGACAAAATAAAGCGCAGCGCTGAATTCCGCCACTCAACACACAATGTCTCGGATTCGGTCGGAAAGTGGAGAACGGAGTGTCTCGACATTAGGTTCTCTATGTTTAACAGGCTGCGGAAGAAAGCGTAAAGCTTAAAAAATTAAACAATTATTTATAGGTAGATGAAAAAGAATTCCTAAGAGAGTCCATTTAAATTAGCAAATATCTTTTTTCTTATTATTACTAACACTAACTTATACTAATAGTTTATAAATCAATTGCTGTCTTGATAAAATTGTAGGTGCGTTCTGCTATATGCGAAATGCGCGAAGAGAAAGTTACCACAATGTCTATTTCATATTTTATTAAGTTTATTCTTTATTCACAAAGCTTCATAAACAAAAAAGTTACAACCATTTAAAAATATAAATTTATGCTAAGTCACTTATATAAATAAGAACGCGGACGCGCAAAAACGAAATAGTTTAGTTATGTAGTTTACGCAGGCGAAGCCGAAAGCGGGTTGCTAGTTTTCAATAAACGTTTAAAGTATTTTTTAAAGTATAACAATATTATTTCAAGGTATTTTTATTTTATCATTATACTAGCGACCTACTCGCCGGCTTAGCTACGGCGGCCTTTAAAACCTGTGAAGCCTGTGTTCACCCCAAGACCCTCAAGTATATCTTTGTATTAAATGTCATCACAGCGGTTTGGCCGTGATGACGCCACAGGCAGACAGACAGACAAAGATACTTTCGCATTTATAATAAGTATGGATTAATACGTGATTTTTTTTGTACCTGTACGAAGTTACCTATAGTTATAGTGTACATGGAGAAGTATTGCAGACAGTAAACGTTTTTTACAACAATGTAATATAAATCCATCAAATTCATAAAATAGATATAACATACACGTCGGTATAAAGTTACATACGCAACGCGTGTTTTCGCATCTGCTTAATATAATGATTGGTAAAATGCGAGTAAAATATATTTTTAGAAAACTTATAAAAATTTAAACGCACCTCTTGGAGTCCGTCCGTCCAAGTGCTCTGACCGCTTTTCTTAAATTTCATTTAAGCTACTTACAAGTATATTATTTCGTAAGCTAAAAAAACAAACAATTTATAAAATAAATCTTTTTGCCCATAGATTTTGATACAACTAACACGCACCTAATATTTATAAGAAGATAAGTATCACTTTTCATAGACTATAATTTAAATCAGTTTTAGAAGCTTATTACGGGACCCTTCCAAACAGTTGCAAAGTAGTTTGTTGGGAGTTAACAAAGAAATGTCATTATGATAATCCTTTTGGGTCCGTTTAAGGTGGTTGTTTATATATTGTTAGTTATAAATTTTCTAAGAAGCTACACACTTACGTTATTTCTTTTTTAAAAACTGTTTTTTAATGCCAAATACATTTACTTAATCTGTGTAGATTATTTAAACAGTACTTGAGATGTATAAAATTAAAGACGCATTTTCCTTGGTAGATAATCTTGGTATAGACAAGGCATTTCAATTGTTTTCGCTCAAAAATCAAAAAGCATTGTGTATTATTACATTTTATGTATTTAATTTTGGTTTTTTTTTTAAATTTTCGAATGTCTAAAATTTTCCACTGATTTTTTTTATTAATTAAATTGGTTAGAAAAAGCCTATTGTTAAATAAATAGATAAATTACTAATAAATTTCTTAGAAATATATAAATACAAGTAATATAAAAATAGATTACTGAATAGTATGTATGAGCGTAATTGTTGTGGTGTAAGAAATAAAAGAAATACTTTCCTTACATAGAATTTCTAACGTGCCAGTTAAGTACAAATTATTTCTCCAACATTACTTGTATGAAGACACGAACGAAATTATTTAGTAGTAAAAATACTAACAAGTTACATGGTTAATGGATTAATACAGGTTAATGGATATGTTTAAAAGAATTTAGTAAAAAACAGTCGTTCAATTATTCAGTCGCAAGACTGCTGGGCATACACCTCTACCAAGGATATCCACGACGATCGCTTCTATGCTTATGTTCACCTGGTACAAATCAAAATTATTTTGTACATTATTAGTAAAACTATTAGTGAGGTCGTCGTGGCTCTGACTGGATTCGATCATTCGGAGGAATTCATATACTCGTATTTAAATTATTTCCATTTCCCTGCTGTGTTTTGTTTTCTTTTACAAACGCCGCGCCATTCAACTCACAATGTTTTGATTTTCGCAGAAAAACGGAGAACGGAGTGCCATGAAACATACCTCTGCTACCGAACGAAACGTTACAAACTTGTTAAGAAATAGGATGATAATTGTAAGATCTCTATATATTTTTTTTTTTTTTTTTTTTTTTTTTTTTTTTTTTTTTTTTTTTTTTTTTTTTTTTTTTTTTTTTTTTTTTTTTTTTTTTTTTTTTTTTTTTTTTTTTTTTATATAGAGATCTTACAATTATCATCCTATTTCTTAACAAGTTTGTAACGTTTCGTTCGGTAGCAGAGGTCAATTTGTAATTCAATTAATTTTATATTCATTACTTATAAGTAAATTTTGTTTTTGCTCTCGTATACAGGCTTAAGAAGTTCGAGGAATATTGTTGCGCGCTCACGTTTGGATGTGGCATTGTAATATAACAAAAAATAGTATAAAATTTTCGCTTTTATATTATTATAGTATTGCAAGAGGCCATAGGGTAATTGCGATTGGTTGCGGGTTTGATTCCCATTCGGAGGAATGATTGTTATTTAATTATTTTTATTTGTGTGAACAAGATAAAGCGCGGCCTTGATGGGAGAACTTAACGCCGCTGCAATCAAGACATTGCGTGTTGACGGAAAAGCGAAAAGTTAAAAAAAGAAACAGTAAAATATACCAATTATATAATAAAAAAATATTTAATATATAAAAGCAGTTTCATAATTTTTATTAATAATTATAAATCTAGGAAAAATTTGTCTGACAACGACGGATTGAAACAAATGCGTCAGCGTGTCAAGGCAAGTTTAAGCCAAACAAATGAGCGACCATGTGCATAGTGTTATTTTACTTGTAGTTCATTTGTAGACACTTTTAAAATATGAAGAATCGATATTTATATTAGAATAAGATACTTAGAAATAAAATTCAAGGTTATCTACAGAACTTGACACCCATTTAGATCTCAAGCCTTTTGTCGGCAAAAACAAAATTAACCACGACTTAATGATGAGGTTGGCTCTCATTTTATTTTTTTATTTTATGTGATAAATCTACTTTTAAACTTATTAACAAAAATTCATGTTTAAAATTCATATTTAAAACACCTCATCCATTTTGAGTAAATCACGCGCCCCGCGGTGAAGTGATCGATGAACGGCACAGTGAATTACACATGCAGATTAACATATACTTGGGTCACAAGACGAACTTTAATACCTTTTACCTTTCACACGATTATAATTCGTACTTTTAATCGAAAAATCAAAACAAATTATATTAAATGAATAATCACATTAAATTAATAACTCTTAAACATTTTTTGAACTTTATAAAATACTAAATATTATTTGGTCTTTTTGTTAACCAACATTCGGCCTATTTCAAAGATGTCACATGCTGGTTAGTGGAAACAATGTCATTAAATAAATAAGTCAATAAAAATTTACTTTATTTTTACAAAGTAACTAGCTCAGCCAATCAAGTACTTACTATACAGATGTTATTTTATGATACCGTTGTGGCGCGTCTCAGAGTAAACGCGTTGTTTATGGATTCGAACCCCACCCGCAAGAATGATTATTGAAGTATTGATTTTGGAATGATTATTGATATTATAAGGATAATATAACGGACTATTTTGATTTCAGGTTCTCTGTGCATACTTTGATACACAAATAGAGTAGAGAACCTTCTGAGTACCTAAAAAGAAACAAGGTCCTTACCAGTACTGAATACACAAGATAAGAAAATATATTAGTCGACATCAGTTCCCCAAATAAGGATCTGACTTATAACCATCGCGAGTACAGACATTATCCCACTGCGCCACAACTTATAAATAAAATTATTCTCGCTTATAAACGTGTAACGAATTCTTATATATAAAAGCCACTCAAATCGTAAATTAACATTTCAATTTTGAACAAACGTATTACTGCAGTAACATTTGTAACACAAATTCAGTTACAATCTAATCAATTCTCAATTGAAAATCGACAGCTTAGTTCATCCATCACTTGATTCAAAGTGTAGCTGTAGTACTCACAGTTTTACCTTAGCGCAATGACCCGAGGAGCAAATGTATTGCGTGTAATAAGAAAATAATATATTGAACTAATAAATAGGTCTAATATATAAAAAATCTGATCTTTATATATAAAATTATATAAAATATAAAAGTGTCTGTGTTTGAAAAAATATTGATATGCTGCATTTTTAACATTTTAAAGTGTTTATTACGCACTTAGGAATTGGAAAAACTGGTTTAGAAAACGTATAAAACTTTGAACGCAGCGGGATTCGAACACGCGCCTCTTAGAAACCGTCCAAGCCTTGAACTGTTTCCAAGAGGCGCGGGTTCGAATCCCGCTGCGTTCAAAATTTTATACGTTTCCTAAATATGTCTTTCAATGCGGCATTTTTATATATTTATGTATGTCTTTTGCATGCACTCTTGCTAAGTGGTCTGGTAATACGTTCAGAGGGCTTGGGGGGACTGGGACTTGTTTTAACGTTCCGTTTTTCACTTTCTATTTTAACGACATTGCATATAAGGGTATTGAAACAAACGCCGGTCTTTGTCTATCAAGTTCGCAGCAATAATCATATTAAAAATATAGATATTACTGTAGCCTAAAATCAGATATTTCATTTCATCAATATTTATGTTGTGTATTCGATTCCCACTCAGAAGAATGATTATATTTAAATTATATTAATTTATAAATATTATGTACAAAACAAAGCGCGGCGTTAAATTCCGCCACCCAACACACAATATCCGGAAAAGATATTTCATACACGCATTATACACCTATGGCATGGCATTAAAAACCCTAAAGTTCTTATAAAATTAACATCTCATGAAATAATACACTCAGAGTTCTACTCTCAAATGGTTAATCGCCATAAGCCAGTAGTTAGAAAAAAAACTAAGATCAAAGTCGTAAAGATCAAAGCGCTGGACCATGGTCATCTCGTACTCGTAACAATTACAAAAATAACAATATGTTTTAATGTCGGTGTTGCCAACAAACAAACCATTTATGCTCTAGTGCATATCCATTACACGCAACAATGTTTAATGCCAGCTTAAAACCTCCTTGGTACGCCGGCTATTGGAAGTAATGCTTATGTCAAAAAAATGGCGCCGAATTATTTGACGTACATTTTTATATACTAAGAGTAATTATGTGGCGGGTTTTTTTCTAATTTGTCCGAACACTTTATAAAATATAAATAATTATTAAAAATATTTTTCTTAATCTGTTTATACTTACAATTTCTTTTCTAACATCTAGAATAAATATAGTAAAATCAAACGGCTACATTCTATCTACTTACATGTAAAAAATAGGTAAGTTTGAGATAATCTTAAATAAATATTAAACATGTAAAATGTTCCTTAACTTAATTAACTGCAATTGCCAATACAAAATTAACAAAACATATTTACCTGATTTATAACATTTCCTTTCAGCCTTAAGATCAAACCAACCACCTCTTACTATTTAAAATAAAACAATATTAAATACAAGATAGAAACTATTGTACTCAAGTACTAGTTCTCGAATTAGATATCGTTCGATGATCATGAATCGATTTCTTTTGGTCAGATTCACAGCATATTAAATGTAAATGTGAGAGGTATATGAAGAAAAAACGAAAGGTTCATTCTAAAGAACACACTCTATTTATTGTTTGCAGCGTGATGGTGCGTGAATGCAGGAAACGCGATTGTCAAATTATAATAGTACATGATTTCGTTTGTAGAAGTGTAATATAATGTAATTTCTAGAAAGTATTTCGAAATTAGTTCATCAAATTTGTCTATGTAAGATAGAGAAGTTTGACGTTGGACGTGGCCGGTAGTTTGCGCAAGTAGACGGTTCCTCTCCCTGAAACGCTATGGAGGTAACGCAAGGTCTTTCATATCACTGCACATTCAAAACACTGATTATAGTCATGCTAATACTGTAGTGTAGACTATGATTGTGGGTACAAATCCCATTTTAAAAAATCATAAAATTAATAAATACGTCGTCAGTTGAGTTACGTCACATAGCATACAAAGACATATAAAATAATTTATCACTGTTTCCACTTTTTGTCGTTTGTCTTTGTCAATCATCACTTTAAGACTAAATTTCTATAATTTCTTATATTTATAATAAAAAGCCTTTTCTGAGATTATATTGTAATTTCTCCCATTTTGCATATTTTTGAGTTAGGAATCTAATTTTGAAGGTGCGATATATAAAGCAAAATTTCATCATAATACGTATTCAGTATTTATGAGTACTAAGATACATTTATTTCTTAGTAAGTGAGACTCGTCAAAGAGAGGCAAATCAAAAAGTGATTCGTTATTCGTACAAGATGTATCGGTTATCGCACCATCAAAAGCACCGCCCGCTTTGTAACACCGCGTGCGCTACCGAACCTGCCTTCAGAGATTTTCAATTGATAATAATTAAGCTCGCATTACAGTACTTTCTACAAAGATATCCTTTGTAGAATCAATACTTTTTGTTTTATGTCGGTTTGTTATGCCTTGTATGTTGTATCGCAAGTTGCATAAAACTGTATTGGTATATTATAACGGTAGGAAACTGTGAGAAACTGCTAGATTGCTTTATCATTCATATATATATATATATATATATATCATAAATACCATGTGAATTAATAATATAATCATATATCATCATGTCTCGAGCAGAAGGTGAAAAACGGAGTGTCTTGACACTAGGTTCTTTCAGCCTACCCAGCTATATAGGAAAGCGTGAAGCTGAAAAAAATATAATAAAATCTTATATAACTACCAAATGGCGACATTTCAATATCAACAAGGCACCAAGCGCGGGCGTTTCAAAGGCGGATAAAGCGCAGATTATCCGTCAAAGTGCCGATACCTCCCAAGGCGAGTGGATTTTATTTGCAACCCATTGTTGTGGGTAAGGTTTAGGCAGATACAGTTGGGACAAATCGATTTTTTACTACAATACTATGGCATATAAAGGGAAAAAATATAGAACATGTTATATGAAACAGATTTATTTTTGCGCAATTCCTCTACCCCCTTCTACTTCTACGACAAGCTTTGTCTCACAAAACCAGAAGAACAAAAATATTTTCAAAGATAACCATTCGCCTAAGAAAGGACAGAATCCATTACCATTGTTTTGCAGCTTTACGCTTTTTCCCGTCAAACACTCCGTTTTCCACGATGCGAACGAAAATCGACACATTGCGTGTTAAGCAGCGGAACTGAACGCCGCGTTTTGTCTTAGATACCAGAGTAGGGACGAAAACGTTTTTAAATATAATCGAAAGGACGAAAACGTTTTTAAATATAAAAAAGTGGGAATTGAACCCACAACCAATCAGTACCCCATAACCATATACATATATATAAATTATCATATTTTCAAACAAAACAAATTAATTTAACTATAATACTAAAAGGACCACGTATAAAATATTTTTTTTAATTATCCTGGTAATTTTGGTAAGGACATTAGATTCAGGCTTTGTAAAAATTTGTTTTCGGATCGGGACACGAGTGCAAATTTTCAAGCACATTATATGTCAAGCTTTTGGTAAAAATTCTAACTATTTATTTTAAATCTCATTACTCATACAAAAATATATTTATTTATTTATTCTTACAATTATATACAATTATATACATATACAATTCAATTTAGAACATCTAAAATCCGAAATAGTTTGAGCCGATGTTATAGGCGATCATTAAACAAAATTAAACAATGTTATTTACGTAATACAATATCAATATTATTTTTATGTTAGTAATGATTTGAAATCGCTCTACGTCGTTTTCTCACGTCAGTTGATATATTTTTAAATATTTAGCCATTGTATGTAATTGCATTTTTAATGATTAGTTTCATAATAGCTCTCGTAAAGTGAAAAAAATTGAGATACGAAACAGATACACAACTTATTTCACGATCTAGATTTAATATATTATAATTTTTGATTAATTAAGCCTCCAAATGTTAAATATTTAAATTCTAACGAAATCTACATTTATGAAGCCGAATGATCTCAACTTCTGTGAAAACAATCTATATCAAGCAGCGAGAACTGACAGCCCGCTGTGTGGGAACTTTGGGAGTCCTATTTACTTTAAGTTTTACAAACTTTATTACAAAAGAAGCTATACAATACAAATATTATGTATTTTTTATATTTCTTGTCAAAATAACTAATAAAAATTACAGACAAAAATGTTCTTTTTTTTTCATTTTTAAAGTGTTATTTGACACACACACACACACATTGGAAATTGAAAAACATTTTTAGAAAACGAATAAAAATTTTAACGCAGCAGGATTCGAACCTCTTTGGAACCGTCCAAGCGCTCTGACCGCTAAGCCATGCATTCCATATAAATATTTAATGTTCTTATTTCTTTATATAAACACAAAAGTAGAATAATGTATTTCAATACGAGAACTAAACTATACTGAAAATATAAGCTTATAATTTGTTTTCATTGTTCAGACATTTAGTATATACAGAAAAGCATAATAAAATTCCATTTAAAGTTCTCATATAAACATTTTTCTTTTCATTTACTTACCATTTACTGTTTAGTTTCTCATGAATATTTGTTAAATATATTCAATAATCTCTTTCTCCTTAAATAAAACACAGTAACTACAGGGCGGGAAAATGAAAATAATGAAATATTATCAAAATAAAAATAATTAAATATTCAATTGCATCCGAGTGGGAATCGAACCCACAAACATCTGCGCCACATTTGCCCCACTCCTCTATATTACTAAATACAGCAAAAAAGTATATCAAATGTTCTTAACAACAATTCATAAATAAATATAATAAATATTTAATTAACATGGCGTGATCAGTTGAAACTAAACACAAAATAATGAAATAGTTTGATGATTTATTCCAAGCACATTCCACGTCGGTCGGGACGGCGCTCGTGACAGCGGGAGCTTCGGATTGGACCTCTCTGTCACTATGATATTATATAAGTACTGATTACAACTAAATATTTTATATGTTTAAAATGTTACATTCACTGTATTATGTATAATTATTTATTTCTTTACTTACGTAAGTGATATCTAGTTCGGTAAGCATAGAATAAGTCAATAAATTTTTTTTTACATCTTTTTATTATTATTTTTTTTACTGGCCCTAACCTTGTATTACCACAACTTTGTATTAGTTAAGACCATGCTCCTCTTAGCAAAGGTTATCAGGCAGAGATTACCAGACAACCTTTGGCTACCAGCAATAAGACCGCCTTTGCGCACTTTGTACTACTTATCAAATCTTGTGTACTGTTCCTTGTATTGTCTTTGTGTGTAATAAAGTTTTTTTATCTATCTATCTATCTATCTAAATATCTTGAGAAAATTATAATTTATTATGTTACAGTTTTATTTACATCTCCACGCTTTTCTTTGAGAGCTTAGTGTCAAGACGCTGTTCTCCGGTTTCCGCCCAAATTCGGAACATTGTGCGTTAAGTGGTGAACTTCGCGTTTTTTCTACGGAGATTATATTTTTATATCATCATTCTCCCGAAAAGTGATTAAATCCACAACCAATTGTGTTTACAGTCACACGCTGATACACTGCGCCGCAATAGCCTATAAAAAAATATACAAGTTATTTATATATTATAAAATTTTTTCTCAAACAAAAAGCACTTAGCAATTTATATCAGTATATAAAAAAATACGTCTAAGAATTCGATGCCAGAATCCACAACTATAGCGGTTACAGTCTAACAGACATAGACATCATCTCATGACTTGTAACTTATAAATATTTTAAGCAAGATTATTTTTTTTTCCAGTGTCTCTTAATTTTCATTAAAAAATATGTAATAGCTTATTTGTAATGCGATTATCCGTAAAGTTGTTAAAAACAAGTCATTAGTGTAATTAAGAAAATCATAAACTGATAGCAACTTCATTTGTTACAGTAATAAGTCTGCAATTTTTTATTTTTACAATTTAATTACATCAGTAATTTTATTAATTGTAAATAACAGAAGTACTAAATATAATTGTACAAATTTAGGCTTGAAAATGGACTAGATGTTAATCGTTATATTATGGGAAAATAACACAAAATCAAACAAAATCGATCAAAGTCAATAAATTTTAACCTGATGTATAAGCTATGTTACTGTAAAGTTTCATCCCAATCTCTTTAGTAATTTTTGTGTGAATGAGTAAGAAATATCCGCACAATACTTGCACAATTTAATAAACCTATATTTACACGTTTAATATTGAATTTATAAAATAGCTGAAGTTACATTCTATTTCGTAAACCAAAAGAACATTACTTTTACTATATTACTATAGCAGATACCATAGTTATATTAGCGGAAATATAACTTTTAGCACATATTATAGACCGAAATAGATTTTTTTGACCTAGACTGACATTTCAACTTGTAAAATGGAAATAATTGGTGTTTTTAATAGACTTAGGTTTATACAGCCTTAACATACATTTTAGTAGACTCCAACCACCTTTAATAAAACATTTTTTTATTAATATTTATGATATAAAATATGTAAAAAAATATGTGAATGTATCATAATAATATTAATCACAATGGTAATGTATTCGATGATTGAATATATTGAAATAATTTCTCCAGTTTGACAAGGCAAAGCGTTGTGTGTTAGTTAAGTAAGAAGCACCTTCTAATTTCCCGAAAAGTCGAGAAAGAAAATAGCACTAAAAGTTGGTTTTAAATATTGATTTATTAAAATTAGTTTTAATACACATTTTTATTACCAGCTTGACGTTTTTTTCCCGCATAGCTGGATAGTCCTAGCCCAACCCGGTTGGGTTGGGCTAGGTTCTCCACTGGGCTTTCCACTTTCCGCCCGAATTTTCCGCGCTTTGTCTTCTTCGCCACAGTGGAAAAATATACTTAAAAGACGATCATTCTGCATACTGGAAATGGAACCAACATCAATCGCGTTCATAGTTAGTTGCTATCCTACTACTCCACGTAGCCTTTAAATGTTCGATTCATATGAATGAAATATAATCCTGACTAGATGTTTTTTTCTGTGAACGTTACCAACACGGTGCGTACGCGCAACAAGTGCCCAGAAGCCGCGTATGACGTGCGCAGCGTGGGGCCAATCTGTGAGATATCGCTGTCTTCCTACTATCGCTCGCCCGCAACTTGATCAACTAAATAAACTCCACGATACCATCTATCTGGTATCACTTTTAATGAAATTTTATTTTTGCATGTGAATAAATTAAATTTTTAGATTACGCATATATTAAACTATGAAACATTAATAAAAGACAAAAAAAAGTTCATTTGCGCTTTATAACTTTTAAGTATAGCTTATAAAAAACTGGACACAAAATGTCCAGCTACCTACCTCTCCTACCTACCTTATATTATTATCATGTGATTATCCGAAACACTTACAAGTGGTACTCAGAGACGTTAATTTATGATTAATTTGTATTAAATGTTAATCTAACGTTAACGTTACCACCTGAGTGCTCTGTTCATATCATAATAAATATAATAGCAATTAAAATTCAACGAAACCAACAAAATTATGATGTTAAAATATGCGGTCCATTTGAATATGAGAATGACATATCATTTGATTCCCCAAATTCTTAAAAGATACACAAAGAAAAACGTGTCAAATAAATAATAAAAAAAAACAAATAAAAACAATAAATGTGTATTACACGCAAAACATTCAATACACGTGCAATTTATAACACATACAAAATTACTCCTTCTTTTCAGAGCTTTCTGATGTCGGTTTGTCAAGACGCTTTTTAAGTTCTTCTATCTGTTGCTTAGCTTTTTGCGTGAAGTAACCTTCTTCGTGCATAGTTTGTGGATGAATGAAACCTGGCATTTTTACAGTATCTATTTGCTCTTCTCTGGACGGGCCTTTGCTGTCCGGACGTTTTGTATAACGCTTGAATAGTACTATATGTGAAATATATACGTATTTACCAATTAATTTGTCAATAAAAGGTTTGTAGAACACAGTGGGATATAGAGTTGTTATGTAAGTTAAAAAATTCACTTTATATTTTGACATTATCGAAAATTTTTGTACATAATATATAATGACATATTTGATGTTGCTACTTTTTTTTTGAAGTGTATGTTTAATTATATTTATAAAGCATAGATTAAAATAGTTTTGAGTAGAAATTAAAATTTTGCATTATACCTAATATGTCTTACAAAACTGTAGTTTCAACCTCAAGATTTTCACGACTATGGATCCCTCGTTGCTATTGGTGGTCGCCACTCAAGAAGCGTTCTGCGTCAACCGCCACGCTTGCCCTCCCTCTAACGAATATAATTCATTTCATAACTCCTTTTTAATAATAATATATATTTAATAATAAACTTGTTATGTATGATTTTCCTCTCTTTTTACTCACATATAAAGAAATGTGTTTTAAATTGAAAACTAAAGCATTTGACGATTTAGTGTAATATAAGCCAAGTGTAGCCTTAATAAACACTAAATAACTAAAAGATGTCATCTATTATTTGAGGCCATCGTGGCGCAGTGGGACAGCGTCTGACTGTAAGCGCGATCAGTTGTGTGTTTGATCCCACTTGGGGGAATGATTATATTTGAATTATTTCATTTCTCTGCACTAGTACCTGGAGCAATACGCGGCATTGAGTTTCACCACTCAACACGCAATGTCTCGATTTCAGGCGGAAAGTGGAGAACGAAGTGATTGATTGATTCTCTCTGACTACCCTGCTATGTGAATAATCATCCTACTAATATTATAAACGCGAAAGTTTGTAAGGATGTTTTTTACTCTTTCACGTAAAAACTACTGTATGGATTTTAATGAAACTTTACAATAATATAGCTTATACATCAGAATAACACATAGGCTACAAGTTATAAAGACATTGTGTGAATTGACCAAAATATCAAGTAAGTATCTTATGTTCAAGCCATTAAAGCCAAAA
This sequence comes from Podotricha telesiphe, assembly GCA_038994665.1. NCBI lineage: Eukaryota > Metazoa > Arthropoda > Insecta > Lepidoptera > Nymphalidae > Podotricha > Podotricha telesiphe. The sequence goes on along the minus strand of JAOYRR010000415.1, from coordinate 1,249,854 downwards.
TAGTGAACCATTGTAGTCAATAAATTTATATGGTAGTTAGATACTTAAATCGCTTCTGGTATTTATAGTAGATATAATGTCTTTCACGTGTTTCATTCGGACAAATATTATTTTAACCGAGTGCGCTATACTACGGCGCGGCCGACGCACGGCGGGTGAGGTGGGGGAAGAAGTCGCTCATCGCTGAGTGCGCGACGGCGACCCGAACGCGGATAGACGCGTGAGGGCAGACGTCATTGATGGTTGTGTCTGTTTTGCGAATTTTCAAGCATTAGTAATTTGTTAAAGAGCCATTGTACTTAAAGCTATATTGCTTTAGTTATTAGTTATTCGTCCAGGTTTAGTTATTGGTAGGTTTTTATTTGGCTAGGATTTACACGTAGATACAAAAAGATACCTTCATTATTATAATTTTAATTATATAATTAGGTTATTTACCTGTAAATTATAAACAAATTTCTTCGGTTTTATTTAAATTATAGGTTGTCACGTCAGGACATCATGTCTAGCTGATACCCGCGACTTCGTCTGCGCAGGATAAGTATTTCGAGTAGGTTGCGTTGCGTAAGAAAAAAACTAACATTATGACATTAAAATATTTTTAAAAAAAAACAGCTAGCAGCTAGCTATAATATTAGTAGGATTATCATATATTGTCATTTTATGGCTTAGATCTATTCACATCCGTAAATATCACATTGTTCAATTTGACCAAAGAACTCATGTCACCACCCAATCGACGATATATACTTTAAATACACATTAGAACGTTTAAAGTTTTTTTGTCCTGCAAATGGGTATCGAACCAATGCCTTGCGATTTCTTAATCAATCTATCGTTAACAATTAAACTGTATTATTAATAACGCATCGTGTATATATGTGACATAAATACGAAATATTTCTCCAAGTAAAATTTGGATCTACAAACGTCGCGTTTAGAAAGCGTTACTATCTTTGCAATTTCACATACAACACTTAACTAAAAAAAAAGTACTATGCTATAAAATATAATAGTTTTTTTAAACTAAAGAATGTCGTTATTCTGATCGAACTCGTCTAGGACAGGGTGTCCTGGCAAGGATAATAAGTTCGTGTTATGAAAATATTATTTTGTCACCCGATCCGGACACATGTGCAAATTTTTAAGACGACACGGGAGTCTAAAGTTTGCTTTGCGAGATTACATTACAACGATACAGAGATAGATAGATAGTGATAGAAAAATCAGGTAAATGCCGCGGCAAGCGTATGACATGACAGCTGATGTACTTTTATTTTAGTATTCAACGCGGACGAAGTCGCAGGCACTGCTAGTTCATTAATAAGACTCTTTTAAAGCGCGATAGACTCATGGAAATCACCCGACAATACGCACTCAACTGTGCTTTAGTGGGAATTAAAAGAAAACAATAAAAGTATAACTCAATATGTAATGCCAGGGTTGATCTACAAATAGGGGCCATTAATTATTCTCATAGAAATTAATTTCATTGTATATCTGTATATTTTAATATAACCGTAATTATTCCACTCTTCATCCTATCAAAGTTTCACTTCCATCGTGAATGCACACATTTTTAGCTGTGTGTTTGTGTGAAAGAAGAAGCTCAGTAGCAGGTGAAACAGTGAATCAATGGAATTCTAGTTTTTTTTATATAATACATATTAAAACAACTTATTACCATTTTTTTCACAATTTATTCATCAATAATCATTAAAATAAAATATTATTTTTCCTTTTTTTGGGTCAAATCTCCGACTTTACGTTGCTTAAGTTCCTTCTTCAATTTTTCTAATTGTTCCCTCTGTTTATTGAAGAAGAATTGTTCTTCTTGAACTGTGCCATATTGACCCAACCCACCTCCCGATTCTCTGATAGAACCACCAGCTCCCCCACCTTTTCCAGCTCCAGACCCTGGAATGCCAGTAGGATTTGTAGTTGTCTTGTTCATTAAAAAGAATTGGAATCCAACATTTTTATTTTTCTCGAGTAAATGATTAAAAGAATAATTTTTATTCCAAATTTGGTTTAAGCGAGCTTGAAATGAATTGGGAATTCTGTAGAACATTTTTTTAGTAAGTGACAATGTCAGTGGTGCTTTTTATTTGACATGTAGTTTTTTTAGTGTTTCAACCAGTACGTTAAAACGTTATGAGATGAATGCCTTAATATACTTTCAAATTCCATATTGAAATTTACTTATAGTTATAAGTAAATTGCAATACGAGTTCAGAACCTTTTAAATCTGTCATTTAGACAGGTTACTAATTGGACAAAAATATTCGGGCTTTCTTTATAACATAGTTGTGCTTTATAATTCTGACTAATCCGACTTATATTAACAACTTTAATATAATATATAATTGTAATTCTAAATTAAAATATGAAATCATTAATTTAATTTGCACTTTAAATTTACTTTACGGCTATTATTCGCATGAGCGTATTGATTATATGACTTACAGTAATATTTAGTTCATTTAATAAAATAAATATATAATGTATGCAATAATATGATGTCTTGTCTTGACATACAAGATACCTTAGCCTGTCGCTCCAAAAAAAAAAGACATTTCTCTATTTTCAATTATCCAATTGATAACGCTATAGTGACCGTTTAACATGATAGCAATGAGTTGAAATTTGACAGACCAAAAAATATTTTAGCAATATGTATTTGTGTTTCAAATGAATACTCGGGGAAACCCCCAGTCTGGCTGGATAAAGCTCGGCAGGAGCTTTAAAATTTTTCTAAAAATGTACTACTACTACATTATTAAGATTTAACCTTAATTTGCAAACATACATTAGAAACGAGTAATATATATATATTTAAAATTGATATTACCTTGCTATGTTGAAATTTATATACATATAATTTCTCCCTATAGATAAAATATCCCAGAATTTTCGAACGAGCGTTGTTTGTCAATCGCCCAGTTAGTAACAAAAGAGTTTTATACATTAAGGTTATTATAATAGAGGTTCTTCCATAAGCGTTTTATAGAATTTCATACCATTTAACTACGAGTGCCGGACCTATCGAGCATTCGCAGAGAGGAACTGCAGCAGTCGTTTTAAAATGCGCATTAGCACTCACCTCTTCTACAAAAGTTACTCTCTCTACTTAGCCAAATTGAAGAAGATTCTTTAAAGGCCACTTTACGTGTGAAGTACGTTGCTAGAAATTAAACTGATGATAATTCTAGACTGGTCGCGTCGCGTGACTGGTCGCGTAGACTGGTCTATCTTGTTTTGTTAAACACACAATGTCTCGATTTTCGGCGGAAAGTGAAGACCGAAGCCGCTTCAGGAACTCTTCTATGCAGGAAAAGCGTGACGCCGCTTTACGACTGAACTTCCTGTCTCCTAAAGTGCAAATTATAAAAAAAGGATAAATATAAAAACAAAACCATGGCAATATGTTTGTTAGATTACATTTCACTACCTAGCGTTACAACGTTATATTGATAAAGTTATTTGTTTCAGTTAATTGTTGGTAAATTAAGTTTTAGTTTGTAATTTCTTATAATTAGTGCTATTATAAATTAAACTGCACTTACAATATTTTAATTAGTCGTAGTAGTGTAATCCTCTGTGATATTTACATCATGGAGGTACTTAAGGTACGTAAGACTACTCGGTTCTCCAACTTACCGTCTGAATTTGAAACATTGCGTGACGACGGAACTCAACGCCGCGCTCTACATTACCAGAGCGGGGAATGAACAAAAAATATAGAACGCATGGCTTAGTGGTCGGAGCGTTTGAACGGTTTTCAAGAGGCGCGGGTTGATGTCTCGCTGCATTCAAATTTCCCAAGTGTGAATAACACTTAAAAAAAGTTATAATGAATTATATTTAATTATTATTTTTAGTTGAGAACGCAGTGTTATGACACTAGGTTCTCTCCGACTACCCTGCTATGCAGAAAAAGCGTGAAGCTTCTTTTTTTATAGTATTTCGTCGAGTAAGGATCAAATCTATACAGCCATACGCTGTCCCACTGTGCCGCGGTTGCCTCAAGTATAATAATTGTGCCACAAATGCATATTCATAAGCTCTCGTGGCACAATTGTTATTTATATCACCGGTCGTTGATTGTAAGTTCAAATTCTACATGAAAGAATTTTCTTAAGATTTACAATCCATAAGACATAATTTATTACAAACTCCTTACAATAAGTGTGTTACCTTTCGCTTAAAATGCAGTAGATGCATGAAGATATAAAAAAAACATACTCAAATATATTTTCTATTATCTGTATTATATTTATTTTCAGACTCTGCTCTGGTGTTGTATGGCTGTAATAATTGCTGCGAGGTAAAGTTTTATAATGATCAAATTAAATACTTATTTGAGTCCATCGTGTGGCCCGATCAGGGAAATTTCTCCGAAAAAATGCATTTCTTCGCTCTGGTGACAAGACAAAGTACGGCTTTGAGTTCCGACACTCCACACGCAATGTATCAGATACGGAAGAAAATTGAAGTACGGTGTCTTTTTATTAGGTTTTCTGTGTATAAACAAATAAAGTGATGTTGAAAAAAATTAAAATATTAGATTATAAATATTTAATAACCATTTAATAAATATGTAAATGTCCTTTCTTAACAAATTTGTTTTTCAGAAAACCACACGGCACCAAAATACTCTCGTCAGCCGCAAACAGCGCTCCACATGAACAATGCTACTGTATTCCTAAGAGCGGTTCAGGAGTGAAAGTGACGGACATGCAAGTACCTCAATCAGAAAGACTAGTTGTATATTTGTATAAAAACGTATATAACGATGTAACCGTGCACATACCAAATTATGAGAAACAAAGCGTTTTACCAGACCTGGAAGTAGAAAAAGACGATATATTTGAAGAAAAAGTGACTCATTATACAGTGGATAATTTATTTAATGCAAACATGTCACACAAGCTGTCCCCGGTTGATGAGATATATGCCTATAAAGAACACCCTTACGTACCATCTGTTCACCATACACACAATATTTACGTGCCTACAGAACAACAGGAATCTGGAAAACATCAATCTTATTCGAAAGAAATTCCTCTAAAGCTGTTATCTCCTTCAAATAATATATACTTGCCAACAAATGGAGATGATTTACAATCACCCAAAAACGGACTGGGTCTAAATTTACATTTGATGAATGTGATTAAAAAAAACACTGATCCTCTTTCATGGATTTCAAGTAAGCCAATAAATTTTCATTTATCTGAAGTAACGGTTCCTGAAGAACATACTATGGCCATACCGATGGAAGGTCTTGGCACATTACATCCAACGCACATAGTAAACCAGGCACTAGGCCAACAACCGGCCAACCATCACTACTTAACTTCTATTTTTTCCAAAGAAATGAATATACCAGATCACAATTTAAAAAATATCCTCTCTCACGACAAATTTGACCAATGGTTGTTAACGCAAATAAATTATCTGATGAATCATAAATCGTACGCAAAGTATGCTATAGATTTTAACACTTTAAAAGGACTCTTGGTAAAATCGTTACAGAATAACGGCATACGAATATCAAATACTGGTTTTTTAGTAGATTCAAAAGGAAAAGGAATTAATATAGATAATCTAAAACTAAATCCAGTGTTCTTAGGAGATCCCCTGGAATATGAAAAACGATTTGCCACAAAAGGTTGCTTAGCACCGCATGACTTGCCACATATAGAAACTGTTTTGTTGTCTTCATCCAATCCTCCACGAATATTGGGCATAATACCTCTAGCAAGCGCTGCACTATCATCTAACTCTAACTTGCATATTCCAATATGTTCACAATCTAATTACAAGCCAGGTAGCCCATGTCATCATACATCTTTATTAAATTCAGGTACAAATGCACTGTTTAATCATAAAATTTTACTAAATAGCGTATATCGTAGGAAAAATGGTGATGATGATAACAATTTAGCTCATCCCGTTCTACTAAGTGATGTAGTTGGGGAAGAAGATTTCTCTGAACGTGATGACGGCGTCGAGCATAAAAAGGATGATACAAGACCTACAGGGGAAATCACTTCAGTAAAGGAAATTGGTACAGATGATGATTACGAAGATCTTGGGATAAGAGTTCTAGGTGGTCAGTCAGCAACTAGCAGTGGTGCACCGATTAACAATAAAGGTAGATCAGGAATGCCTTAAATTCAAATAGTACATTTAATGTTCATTTGTAATGGACTATTTATGTAACCATATTTTATGCCTAAAATATAAATCACTAATCGATAAAAATAGACTTTTCTTTTTTATATTAGCATGTTTGAATAATAACGCCATCTGTAGTATTATAAGGGAACGTAGTAGACAAATTACTAAGCAAACTGGCAGCGCCATCTCTTTTGGAAATGTTAAAATTATGTCAAACTAATTTCAGTAAATTGCAATAGGTATCGCTTAAATATGAACTTTCCTAACTTTGTAACAAAGCAAAGGAAAAACAAATAAGATATTTTTCTCCTTTTATAAAGTTGTTTATATACTATAAATAATAAAAAAAATATTTAAAAATATTACATTTTACATAAAAGTCAGTAACAAACTGTCTTAAGTTTACTTTAATTGTCAAGTAAAATACTAAACCAGCCGCCGCCAGCTCGTTTCCAAGTTTTAACTTATATTAGTCAGTCAGTGACCGAGTTGAACGAAGGGAGTGTTGTTGCGCGCTTAAAATAACATCGAAACTTTTAATAAGAAACAAAATCCCTGTGACGATGAAACAATATTACAGTAAAAACGAATCAAAATCTGTTTACAAAGTTATGTGTTAATTTATTTTTCAATTTCGCACTATATCGTGAATAAATCGTATCGTGTAGCTATGAAAGGATGTTTGTGAATTGACCAAATATCCGCCTCTTTTTGAAAATTAATGGAATTATATTACTGGTAAGTTCTTTAAATAGATTAAATTCCACTTTGTTCAACAGTTATTTTCATATCTTCCGTTTTGTTATTTAGGACATAAAATTTGAATTTCCTTCGTTCTGAGTTATTTTACTATATTAAGCCAACCTGTCATTGCTTTTGTTTCTAGATTTACAAACATGCAACGTTATGATAGATCAGAAATTATGAAATATATAGAAATTGAATAGAATATATAAATTACCATAATTTTTGTGTACAAGTTGCAACGCTCACCAAGTATGTAGTGACAAGGCTCTCCGTTCACTGCCTTTCATTCAGTAAGAAACATTGTATACCAGTCTTTGTGACGAAACCTGAATTCGCGCGTACTCTAACTAGATCGTGTTTAATATTAATTGAGAAACACCTGTATTTCAAATACAAAATATTCTACAACGCGAGATAAATGTCTTCCAATACAGATTTATTTGTAGACTTATATATTTTTTTAAGTTTAGAAATAAGTCACTTTGTTTTCACTCACAATTATGACGTGCGGAACCAAACGCCGCCCTTTTCTTAACACTTGTCTAGAGAGGAACTGTCAACCGTCGCTTTTAATCAGACAGCCAACATTAGCGTCTATAAATTTTAAGTCTTTAAAATTAATCTTAAATTTTAATTTTTAAATCTTACACAATAATTCTCTACACATTTATATTTTGCAACTTTTCGTCCGAACAACCTTGACTTGCTTGTTTATTAAGTCATATAGTAGTAATAATTAAATTTTAATGCAAAGCTTACTAATGTTAAGTGAAGGTAGAATTTGTACCCAGGTATTGTTCTAATTGATATTGAATAAAAATAATAAATAAAAGTATACACTTTAGCGATCTCACGTACATTATTAAAATGCTAAGGAAAAATTTGCGTAAATGAGTATGAAATTTTATCATACATAAACCTAGTTTATTTAGAAAAAAAGTACATAAAACCAATATTTTTTGTAATATTGTATGAGAAATACTTTAGATAAAACAAATTATAATCAAAGTAACACGCTTGTTTGACGACGTAAGTTTTAAAAATGAAATGCACGTTACTAACCAATCCATCGAACGGTCTTGTCAACCGGTATATGAAACAAATGTTTTTAAAAATTGAACATTTTATAGTCGTCGTTGACCACAGAGTAATAAACATTTTGAAAATAAATTAAGTTATAAATTTAAAATCTAAAATTATTAAATGGAAATTAACTATCCCTTGTATATCTATCATTTTGAGAAGAATGACTCGTGTCACTCCATTCTTCACTTCTGACCATTTTAAAAATATTACAAGTGGAATCGTCATATTTTGAAATGTTCCTCTTTCAAGGAGATTCGAACCCACTAGAAAATCATGTCGTTTTGATAGCGGTTATTTATTATTTATTCAGCAGCTTCACGCTTTTTCTTACACATAGCAGGCTAGTCAGAGAGAACCTAGTGTCAAGAGACTTTGTTCTCCATTTTCCGCCCGAATTCGAAACATTGCGTGTTGAGTAGCGGAACTCACCGCGCTTTGTATTATCACCAGAGCGGAAAAATAAAAAATATTTTAAATAAAATCGTTCCTCCGAATAGGAGTCGAACCCACGACCAATCGCGTTATAAGCCAGACGCTGTCCCACTGCGCCACGATAAGATGTGCATTTCTTGATAAATACAATAAATAACTTTCAACGTTCATTTGTCTATTCTGTCCGAGTATCTTGTTTACAATTTGAAGAATTTATTACTGAGATAATTAATAATATAATATAATTGGGAAGATTGTTCTACTGCACTATAAAAACATTCTAATTAAAATTCATTGGCCTAGTAGTCTAGTAGTTAGGGAGCAACTCTTTGCAGTGTAAAGCTAAAGGTCATGAGTTTGAATCCAGCAATAATTAAATTGTTTCGTTTTATTAAATCAATTAAAAATTATATGATACATAACAGTAAATACTATAGTGGTAACAGTAGTGAATTGGTTGATAAGGCGAAGTTCATATACCATTTTTTAAATATCAATAGATATTAGGATTTGTTTTATTTATAGGATGACAAATTGGCAAAATTAAAAATAAATTGAGCAAATTAAACAATTTCATATAAAAAAGTTTGTATGTAACACACATTTTAGAATTTACGAATAAAAATGCCTGCCCTGAAAAGTATGCATTATCGATTTATCAACTTATTCACGGCTGGTACGGATGTAATAAGATTATTTCAACAATAAATCGAAAACAGACCGAGCAATTACTTAAAAGAAACAAGTATAATAACGGCTATCAAAAAACTAAAAAAAACATTTTAAAATATTATCAATACTTATTACTTCTGGTAGACGGAGAGGGAACTTATTTGGTTGTCATTGATTTACAATACTTTAACGTTAAGAGACCCAAAGTAACAAATCATATTTTATATAAACGGGACTATAATCTCGTATAATAAATAATCGTATATATATAATCTCCTAAGCAAGTTTAATTCTTCGAATAAGTCTTAGTACTGACCTATATTCCCTAAGGCTAAGGAACCTATACGCCAAATTTCAGCTTTCTACGGCCAACAATTTCGACTGTGCGTCGTCTGTCACATAGTATCGGCGTAGTCACGTAGTATCGTAGTAGTTTTATATTCCATTCTTTTTTTTTACAGCTTCACGCTTTTTCCAGCATAGCAGGGTAGTTAGAGAGAACCTAGTGTCAAAACACTCCGCTCTCCACTTTTATTCCATACAAACCTCAAGATAACGAAAATAAAAAAAACATCTTTCACAATACTTCTAAAGCAGGTCAGCTATGTTTTTTGAGCCTTAACGGCTCCAGTGAAGCATGTCAATGTTGCCACTGCAAGTTGTTAGGTAATCCCCATGTAACAAATTTATAATTAGTTTATTATATGTTAAATTAAATGCGACGTGAATGTTTGCATTTAAATAATAGGCGTTTCCGGTTTAAATGGTTTTCCAGCGTTAGGTATAAAATAGACGAAAATTGCAGAATGTAGTCCTTATTTTAAATGTACTTTATCTAATCTGTAAGTTATATTTGAAACTTAACATTTACCAATTCTTAATAGAAAAAGTTTGTAACACAATAAATACTTCTTACGGCTTTACTCCCCTCAGGGACATGGTTACTTGTAAAAAATGGTAATCTAACTCTACTAGAGCTGAAATCTCTGTTCAATTAAATCGTAAATTTGACGAAATTATAATAGAAAAAATTAAGTTTTTACGAGTGCCACGAATTCTGTGCCAGCTTCGTCCCTCGTATTCTGTATCATAACAATTTAATATAATTTTAGCAGTTTCAACCTTTTTTCCGCATAGCGGGTCAAGGCAGACAGAACCAAATGTTATAAACCGAGTGGCGGAACTTCGTAACGCGTATGGTTTAAAATAGTGGAGAAATGAATGTGATTTAATTATAATCATTCCCCGAATGACTATGAACCCACTATCATCACGTTGAGAGTCAGACCGTCCCGCTGTGCCACGATGACTTCTATATGAGATTCGTATAATGATAATGATAATTCTGTGGCTAAAAGACATATTTAAAAAACGTATAAAAATTTGAACGCAGCGGAACTTGAACCCGCGCCTCTTGAAAACCGTTTAAGTTTATAAACAGTTTCAAGAGGCGCGGGATCAAATCCCGCTGCGTTCAAAAAAAAAATTTTTATACATTTTCTAAATATGTCAATTTCCTTAGTGTGAGAATAACACTTTAAAAAATGTTAACAAAATTCTGTGGCTTTTCCATCCTGGAAAAACTCACCGAAAGTCACCTTTGTAATACTGATTAATTAATGTACAAATAGTTTTGAACTATCGATTTTTATTACCTTTTAATATAGATTAATTACCTTTTTTCCACACTGACGTTAAAAACGAAATTTGTATAATATTATTATAGAAATTCCGTAACTTAACCGTGTAGGGTGTAATTGGACATGATACCATTAAATAATTAACTCTAAAGGCTGTTCTATTAATATCTATAAATTTTCTTATAAAATCATAGATAACCTAGATATAGTATAATCACTCTATTCTCTACTGTTGTTAGGCTGTTCATTGTTACGTTATCCTTTGTCAAATCAAATCTGAAGTACTGAAATTTTCCACAACCATCGCTTTTACAATGAGATTTTTTTAAATACGCCACGATTCTTTCGTTATTATTTGTAAGCTTTATTAAGATATAAGATACAGTTTCGTCAGTTAATATTTAACGACATCTGTAACTTACAACACTAGCCTAGAAGAAGCCAAAACGCAAATGATTTCGTTGGTGACTGGTGTAATTTTACAAGCATATTGCCTTCTTGAGACGTTCACTCGATATACGAATTTAATGGATACATTTTATAACACAAGTTTTACTTCGTAATTTTGTTTCGTCAGATGGTGATTAGTTGTTTTTTTTTTATATATTTATTTATTGTAAGTAATTGCAAATTTATATCGAATTTTAATGTCATCAAATGTGTATTTATATGTAAACAAAAAATGATTTTATATCTAGAATTTAATTATGGTAGAACGCATGGCTTAGCGGTGAACGGTATTCAAGAGGTGCGACTTCAAATCCCGCTGCGTTCAAATTTTTATGTTTTCTAAATATGTCTTTAACAATTTCCTAAGTGTGCAGTGTAATTAACACTGTAAAAAATGTTAAAAAAATGATTTTATATCTATTTACTGAAAGTATGTCTGTTAAAACAATATTTAATTAATAATTACAATCGTTGTTTATCACACACACACACACATAACCCACCCCCACACACACACACACACACACACACACACACACATACATACACACACACACACCAACACACACACACACACACCAACACACACACTCACACATACACACGCGCGACACTCCGTTCTCCAATATACACAAATCTTTTCTTACTTACTGAAACTGTCAGACTACTGACCGCAGAAATCTGAAATATGGTATGTAAATTAAGAGACAGTGGAGTAGATTACTTAAAATTCCTACGATGACAGTAAAAATTTGGTTTAAGGTTTATTTGTCCAAAATATGGCAGCTTGAATTTAAAACGTTTCTTTGAAGGGGTAAAAATGTACCTACTAAAAAAGCGTATGTGAACTGACATCTAGTTAATTTATTAAAGTTAAATAAATTTACTTTAATTACATATGTTTTATATTTTGATGAAATAAATAAAAATCGAAAACCACACTATTGTCCTCTCCAAAACAGTAATACTCAAATCAAAATCATTAAGAAACGTATTTTCACTCCCACTAAGGCACCTGACCGAACGCGCATTAACAAACCTGCTATACTTCCGTGTCCCTCCATTGGTCATCTAACTCCGCGACCTTGCGCTGAAATGGCATATCGAGATCCAAAAGGTTATTTGAGAATACTATTCAAATGTTGTAAATTTAACTCCACAAATTTAAAATATATAGAATGACGGCAGCGTGGCACCGCACGTTTATATCGTAGTCAAATATTAAATCAAAGCAATGTTTATATTTTAACTGTTTTTATATTCTCACCCCAATTAAATGTCACTGCAAAAAATAGCCTATTTATTCGTGGCAGCGTGGCGTAGTGGACAGCGTCTGTAAACGCGAGGGGTTGTGGGTTCGATTCATCCACGGATAAATGATAATATTTTTATTATTTTCATTTCTTCGCTCTGATAAGATAAAACGCAGCGTTGAGTTTCGCCACTCAACATGCTATATCTCGGTGTCGGGCGGAAAGTGGAGAACGGAGTGACGCCACACTAGCTTATCTCTGAATACTGCTAAACGAATTGAATACGAATAATTGCTAAGCTGAATGGTAAAATTTAACGCCGTATGTTACAATTTTTTTGCTATATTAGAGAACTATCTATATCATAATGGCGAATAATATCCCTATGGGAATTTGAAGCGGCATTACGCGATTCGTGCTACACCTCTCATGCGAACTGGAATTGCAATATGCCATGCCAAATATTAATTTTTTGCTCTAATCTTTTCCCGCTTAACAGGACAGTGTAAAGACACTTCGTTCTCCATATTCCGCCCAAATACGTTAAACGATACGCGGAACTCAACGCTGTGCATTATCTTATCGCCACAGCGGATAAATGAAAACAATAAAAACATAACTATTCCTCCGAGTGGGAATCGAACCCGCGTATACAGTCTAGACGCTGTGACACGACGCTACGATATGGAAAACATATTATTTTGAAATAACATATATACAATAGTTGTATATTTTGCTTGTTATGTAGATATATTCAATGTTTTGTTTATTATATAGACAACAAGCAAAATATGAATCTGAATATTTGATAATAATGATTCCAGTCAAGACTGGCATAAAAAGTAACATCCAGGAAACACTTAAGCTAAGTGGCGCCGGCGCAAACACGTGCAACCACATTTTGTTAGCGTCGACGTACTCGAAGTATTATATGATATTTGACTCCCACTTGAGGTAAAAATTCTTTACATTCAAGGTTTTAATCTGAAACTAATCTTACAAAGTGTGTAACACACTAATATATTTAACGTATATCTTAGTTACAGTACTTATGCCCAAAACTTCACAGTCAGGTTCTCATTTCTACAGTAGTTTTAATTTCTAGAAATATCGTAAAGTAAACAAAAAGAAATGAAAGGACATCGTGCAAAGCAAAACATTTCTTAATATCTACGTTTTGCCGTGTATATTTAATTATAAACATTTATTCTTAATTTATTTCTTCTTATTCTATCACAAGTACAAGTAGCATCTAAAAGCTAGAGCTCCGTGACCACGATCGATTGAAATCATTGATGAAATAAATTAAGCATGATCTTGATTCACGATTGATATTTTATAATTCTTATTATTTGGACATAGCCGCTTAATCACGACATTGCTTTAAAAGAAAAGAGGCATCGTAGTGCAGTGGTATAGTGTCGGACTGTATACGCGATGGACGTGGGTTCGATTACCACACGGAGGAAAAATTACATTTAACTTATTTTCATTTCTCCACTCTGGTGGCAAGATAAGGCGCAGAGTATCTTGACAGTATCTTCTGCTATATCGTAAAAAATGTACAAAAGTATGTACAAATGTACAAAATGTTCAAATGTACTAAAGAAAAAAAGTACATCTCTGTTTAATTTATTTTTATTATTTAATCAAATATTATTTTGAAATCTTGCAAAAATTTTTATATCAATAATAATTACATAGCGTCACTCTTACTCATACTTTCAGCACATTGAGACATCTTAAGTAGTACTGGCAGAACTCAACACCGTGCTTTGTTAAACAAGGCCGAGGAATTGAAAAAAAAAATTTTTATCATTCTCCAGACTTAGACCGTTATAAAAATAAATATTATTATATCGAAACAAATAGGCTTAAATATATCTACCTATACGAGTATATCAAAATTTAACATAAAATGAGCTGTTCATTTTGAATTATAATTTGATATTTAGAATGATATATGCTGCTTGTTTAAATAAAAACACTACATTAAAAGAAGATAGAGGCAGAAGACAAAATAAAGCTTATATTTTATTTTTGTATCCTGTGAATTTAAAAAAACCCATGCAAAGTAGCATCCCAAGGTAAAACAGGTAAGGTTAAATTTCACAAGGCCCTAGTTGCGCATCTCGAACAGGTTATGCATTATGAAAACGTTTCTTCACATCCACGTGTTCTAAGATATCGAATGTAGATACTTTTGGTTAGATTTTGTATACCGGTTTTATACATAATATGTAATGTTAAGTACTTGAGAAACTGTCAACTGACATTTGAAATTTAAATTTACCTCTTTTTTAATTGCTTCAATAGAAATATATGTGTAATATATATATATATATATATATATATATATATATATATATATATATATCGTGGCTATGTGGGACAACGCCTCACTGTAAACGCGATTGGTTTAGGCTTCGATACCCACTCCCACATTGGTTCACTGGTGTACGAGACAAAGCGCGGCGTCAAACTCCGCTACTCAACACGCAAAGTGTAAAACGGAGTGTTTTGACACTAGGTTCTTTCTTTCTGACTATGTGAGCAGAGCGTGAAGCTAAAAGAAATATATATATACATTGAAACAATAAAAGATACTTATGCGTGTTGCTTTTTCTGATATTCTATTTGTTCATTCGTAGGAAGTCGCCCTTGTAGTCTGATTATATTCTCCTTATGATAATATGAAGAGTAGCGATCTCTGCTTATAAACAATACGTTTTTACAAAGAATGAGGGTGTAGAAGAAGCTAATATTAATTAAAAACTTGAATTACACTTGTAAAGAAATTTTATTTGTGTTAACAAATAAATGAGTTATTCCACTCTCTTTTCATTGTGGGTTGTGAGACTCAGCATGATTCTTTAGAAGACATTTAAAAAACAATCTTAATAAAACACATACAGATCGACATATCGATAATATGTGTATCTGTACATATGTTCACACGTTCCAAATCCGGCAAATATTACTACACTACATACGATAATAATACCATTGTTAAACGAATGTATATATAATGTGGGTTAAAGGATCAACAACCAATATTGTAGACGCAAAGTCAGACGGGAAACAGTAATTTACAAGCTGAGCTCTCGGGGTCAATTTAATATTGCGTTGTGACTTACACTAGCTTACGAATTATGACTAAACGAATTCCCTTTGTTACCTTATATGTAGATCAGCAGATACATGTGTTTTGTTCAGGTTATATCTAAATACATAAACCTCTTACGTTACTCACTGACTGACTGACTGACGTAGAAAACTGAAATTTGGCATGTAAGTTCCTTGAAGAATGTAGGGGTGTTTTTCAACTTGAAAAATGTTAGAAAATATAATTGCATTTTTTTATTATTAATATTCGAATTTATAGCTCAGACAGGACAATATCTGTCTAAACATCAGGTAAATAATAAAGTTTTAGTTATTTGTAAGATAAGTTTAAATAATTGAAAACTTGTATTAAAATTTTGTACATAACCTTGGGACGAAGCAGGTTCGTAGCTGTTTTGGTGGATGAGACATACAAGCACTGTAGATAATTAGGCTACACTTACATCCTGCCATGGTGGCTTTTATATATATATTTTTTTGTTTGTGCCACTACATGATTTGATCCATAATTGTACTGCCGAAGACGTATTACAAACTATGTTTATTTGGCGAAATACGTATTAATGAAATTACTTAATACTCAGGATTTTATAACAATCAATAGCAAATATTCAAGTACAGTTTCATCTAAATTTAATTATATGTACTGAATGCCACAATATTTTGGCAGGGCTTTGCTTAACTCCATTTTTTATTTTATAGATATATTAAAAAAGAAGAATTTAATTTACAACAAAATATAAGCGTTCTATTATTTTAAAGCCTATTATTTTGTGTAAATTATTAAGTACACATCGAAAGGTCTAATGTTAACATCCGCTAAGTTTTTGCTCAATTTCCATAATTCTATATTAACCTTTTCGCATGTTGCTTGTATCGTGCAAGGATCATTAATTATGTATTTTATATCCTAACAGTGGCATTAAATTTATTATAATAATACATATGATAAATTATTATTGTTATAATATCTTGTATTCGTTATGGCGAAGTAAAAATATATCTAATTCATATTTCTATGCGTACAGTGATTGGAAATTCAATGATTTAACCTTTAAAAAGTCGTTAATTTTCATCATCATCAAAGATATATTTGTTGTCACTACAACACAAGTCATTCCTAAAGGTACTTGAAGAATGCACATTATTTAGTGAAAACCGGTAATGTACTTCTCAGTTTTACGGGTTTTCCCCGAATATCAGGATAATCAGAGAGAACCTAGTGTCATGACACTCCGTACTTTTGCCCGAATTCGAAACATAGCATGGTAATTGACGGAACTGAAATGAAAATAATTAAAATATAATCATTCCCCCAGGTGGGAATCGTCATACCCATACATAACCCAGTCATACGCAGTCCCACTGCACCACGATGGCCTTTATACTTATATAATATGGGGATATCCATACTAATATTATATATTCGAAAGTAAGTCTGTCTGTCTGCAACGTCATCACGGCCAAACTGCTGAACAGAATGTGATAAAATGTTTTATAGAGCTGATACTTGAGGGTCTTGGAATTAATATAGAATACTTTTTTCTCCCATTTTTCTGTTTTTCCAAGTTTTACGAAAAACAGCAGACTAAAAACAACTATCGTTCACGCGGGCGAAGTCACGAGCGGTTGGCTAGTACTTATATAATATTATTAGAAATTAGACGCTTTTAGAATAGAACTCACAACCACTACATACCGTTAGA
Source organism: Podotricha telesiphe (assembly GCA_038994665.1). Lineage (NCBI taxonomy): Eukaryota > Metazoa > Arthropoda > Insecta > Lepidoptera > Nymphalidae > Podotricha > Podotricha telesiphe. Next base: position 1,232,559 of record JAOYRR010000415.1, on the reverse strand, counting down.
TAAACGCTACAACGCCGCAAAATTTTAACTTTCCTAATCTAGAAACATCTTAAAAGTTTCCTGCAATTTTTTGAAAGCTTTACAAACGCGATTAAAAATAAACAGAAAGTAATGAAAATTGTAAGTCAATTGATTTATTAATATTTAATTGGTCTTCCATTCATTGACCGCATATTTGTTTCAATGGCTTATTATTAACAAAAGCTTTCATTCTTTATTGACGATCGATACCATCGTTAATCAGTAACAATGTTTTTGAGATATTAGTAATTGAAACACGCATAATAAACCGTCATAGCCGTAGATTTCGATATATATCTATATAGATATATATATATATTTGTAATTTTAAAATCGAAATACAACGGTATGTTCATTTGTTTATACTCGTATTTAAAAACATTGCTTATTGACTAAAATGTCAATAACAATATAAATATAAAGACAAGAAAAATATAAAATATTTCAGTAGATATACCTACTAGCTACCAATATATAATTAAGGTCGTTGTGGTGCAAATCTAGCTGTATACGGTATTTTTAACATTTTTTTGTGTTAATCACACACGTAGGAAATTAAAAAACATATTTTTACAAAACGTATAAACTTTTCAACCCGCGCCTTTTGAAAATCGTTCAAGCGCTCTGACCGCTAAGCCATACGTTCTAAATCCAGCTGCGTCGAAATTCTTATACGCTTATTACAACTTATATTGGTTGTTAGCATCTCTGTAGAGAGATTTTTACAAATTTCTGCTACCCAAAGATTATTCTACGAACAATCGTTTGGCAAGAGAGAATGCTATTTATTAAATATTTTTAACATTTTTTTGTGTTAATCATACACGTAGGAAATTGAAAAACATATTTCCTACGTGTGTGATTATAAAATATGATTTTGTATACGGGATGGTTGTGAGTTCGATACCGACTCTGGGGATGACTGTATTTAAATTATTTTCATTTCCCCACTTTACTAATGTAAGAGAAAGTGCAGCACTTGGTCCCATCACTTAAACTGTAAAATATGAAAATTGAGGTAAAAATAAGAAAACCGAGTGCTTTAAACTACGTTCTCTCTACGAAGATACTTTAGCCTAAAAATATAAACGGCAAAATGTTTCGAAATCGTGTTCATCTTTGTAATGTACAGGTATAAAATAATAAATTGTATTTCATTACCGCACGCCGGGCTTCCAAACGTGAACTCCGACGGCCGTGACTGATTTCTGAGCTGAGGCTGTTTTTTATACTTGATTAATATTTTTTTGTTTTATATTCCGCAACTTTTGATATTAAAATATTCTTCTTTCTGTGAACCTGTATCTGTTAAGTACAGATTAGACTAGTGAATTTTAGAACTTACAAATATTTTTTAGAAAACGCGCAGTACGCGTGATGCTTGCTTGCTAACGTCAAGTTTTCTTGGATTCAAAGACTAGTCACGCCTTCGTCCACATCCACTACTCATTTATTTTGAACTTGTTAACAGTTGCACTGTTAATTCAAACTAGAAACACTTATATTATGAATGAAACCATCCCCAAAAGGAAATTAGAATCAAAATTTACGACAGCGTTAACAGCTGCTTTAAATATTACTATTTTATATAAATGTTATTAAATTTAATTTTAATATCGATATTAAGAACGTAATATATTTACAAAGTCTACTTACAAGTTCACTCCTTTATTGTTAGAAAACTTCCCAAACCTACGTTTGAGCAAAACCAATTAAAATGTAAAATTAATTTTGGTAGCTTACTATCAAGTTACAAAGTCTACTTACAAGTTCACTCCTTTATTGTTAGAAAACTTCCCAAACCTACGTTTGGCAAAACCAATTAAAATCTTAAAATTAATTTTTGGTAGCTTACTATCAAGTTATCAAATGACAAAAAATTTTATAATAATAACAAAATATTCATTTTGCTAAAAACTGATAACATTGCGTAGATTTTGTAACCAAGTGTTATTTTCTTTGCATTTTCTATTAGTATAATAAACTATTTCTTCGTAAATGTTAACAAACACGCCAAAGTAATATTTTCTTGGATTGAGAAAAACATAATTTTTCTGACGCAAACTGCCAACAGTTAATGCAAGCAATATTGTCTCATGGACCAAAAGTGTATAATTTGTGATAGGTTATTTGTGTCTTATTTATCTAAATCCGTTCAACATTTGATTGACCTATATTACTAAGAAGTTGTGGGTTCGATTCCTATCGTACACAATGGTATAAAGAACATAAGTTTAGTGTTTATATATCTATTGATATGGAAAAAATAATAATCTTTATTGTACAACGTTACATAAAATTATATAACAAAAAAATGTACAGGGAAAATGGAAATAGAAATACAAATAAATAACAAATAATTTGAAGCGAATAGCGAAAGCTGAAAGAGAAGTATAAGGACCTAGGACCTCGGTTGACCTTCGAGAACACAATATTTATCATACTGTTTAATATGCGTATTAATAATAAAATGTATTTAATAGATATAACAACACTATCAAATTACAACATAGGTATGTACAAAAGAAATAAAAAAGCTACTGAAATTACAAAACTCTGGACAATACCTGCAGAAGTAATTCCTTTAGTTATAGGGACAAAAATAAAATAGACGCCAAAAGAAACATACATTTAATACAAAAACAAACGCCAAGATTTTGTTTCATTACGGAAAATCCAATTTTTAAAACTTCAATTCATTCAAATTTAAAATTTATACAATATATTAATATTTTTTTTGTATTGGTACTTATGGCGTGGTGTAACAGCGTTCGAACGCAGTCGGCTGTGAGTGGGATGGTTGTGGGTTCAATCCCCCAAATTCTGGGAAATGATTATGTCATTGTAGGACAACGCGTGGCGTAGAACTCCGCCGCTCTAAATGTCTCGAAATCGGACGGAATGCGGAGAACCGATGTACTGACACTAGATTCTCTTTGCCTACCTACTTTGCGAGATAAACTTATGGATATATTTAAATTTTACATAAGTTTTTACTACGTTTATAAGTTGTCTGTACACCAATTACTGTACTAAATTGATGTAATCTGGTCAGTTTATAATAGGATATCCGTTTTTGAATTGTTTAAAATTGTTTATGTAAAAAAAAATGAATTTATATTGTAGTATTGTTTTGTACATAATAGATAGATATATAGAACATATAGGAAATGTTATATACAAATAAGAACGTAACAAATTTATAATTTTATATACCTTCGTTTTTGTTGTAATAAAAATTAAACTCCGTAATGATTATGAAGATCGTTTAAAGACGTTTTAATGGGCTGTTATTTTTTGCTTATAATGTTTGTTGTTAGTAAATTATTGTTAAAAAATTTAATTATATTTTTTTCATTGTATTTCCAAATGATCTTTTTAAATAAACTTAATGCTTAGTCCATTAGAAATTCATTTTTCATCTTGAGACAAAGCGAGGCTGAAGTACTAGTATATAAACAAGTAGCACCTACTTAACCTTGCCCCACTCTCTATAACACAGACCTAGATTTGATCCGTCTGGTCGTCCATCCATCTACCCGAGCGTGAAAGGCGTCCTTGTCGTGTTATGATACACTTATATTGAATTAACATTTAACATCATGTGTTTATATTCCATAAGTACATTTGAATTTGCTTTAATACTACTTCTTCTCTAATTGTCTCTAATTACTTCATTTTATTTTTATAAAAAAGTGGGATATTCAAACAGCATTTATAATGCATACAGTTAACTCGTAAAATTTTTAACGATACAGGATTCGAACACGCATCTCTTAGAAACCGTCCAAGCGCGCGTCTCTGACCACTAAGCCATATGTTCTATGCTATTTTATATTCTTTTATACGTTAAACAAAGTGAATAATGAAGGGAAAAAAGTAAATATATCACAAGCACTAAAACACTGCAAACACTATTAAGAGCATTAAGTTATTAATTATAATAGTATTATGATTTGTAACGCAATATCACAATATAATCGTAGGTTCAAATCGTTTGAGGGAATGCTTAATGCTGGTGAGATGAAGTTCTACTTTGAGATACGCTAACCAACATTTATGTTTTGAATTAGCTAGAAAATACATACAATGCAAAATGTTTAGGTAACAGGAATATGGAATAAAAGTACATATTGTAAACATTTGGATATCAAAACTTATTAACCTGCTCTATTAAAATTATTATTTGTAGTTAAGGAAATATGTTTTGTTATGATATTCATTAGATTGCTGTTTTCTTAGGAATCTTCTGTCTATATATACATGGTATAATAAAAGATGTAACTGATCACTGTTTGTACATGGAAGATATATGAAAAATATATTATTAGGGGGACATTAGGGGGTATGATTAAAATTTTAATTATTTTCATTTCTCCGCGCTTTGGTGATAAGAAAGCGCGGCGTTAAGTTCTGATACTAAACTCCCGCAATGCTCTGCAATGCAACTCTGATTCAGTTAGGTTACTAGCTTATTTCTGCCTGCTCGTGAAAACGTGAAGCTCCGTTTTGTTTAAATATAAATAATTTTAAAAATATATATTTTTTAATTTTAAATATGTCATTGTGTTATTTGCTTTTAATTAATGTTTGCTAATTGGTTAAGTGATCAAATATTAGATTAATTATTTGATCATAATCAAAATATCTGGGATCTGTAGTCAGTCCTATGAATAGATTTTATACTTATATTTTGTCCTTCTAAAAAGTGGAACGGTTAGTACGAGTCTGTTCGAATTTACACAAAATTTAAAGCATTTCTTAATTGCATGTGTGTGCCAGTAACGCTTTAAAATTACTTACTACTAATAAGTTTTTCACACATACGTACATAGATTAAAAAAAGGTTAAAAACCCTTTAAAATGTATAAAAAAAGTTATTATAAAATTGTTGTTTAGTAATAAAAATATACCTTATGTAAAGAATTTAAAATTCTAGCTGTCGCCTGCAACTTTGTCTTTTTCTTTTTTTTTATAAACGGCTGTAAAAGGAAAATTTGTATACTTCCCGTTCTCGTATAAAAATTGATAAATACTTTCGTTTAGGAACTTATATGTTCAAGGAACTTATATGTCAAATTTCTAGGGCAAATAGTTGGGTGTGTTGTGCGTGGTCTTTCTATCATTTACTGACAAACGAAAGAGATTCATATATATATATATATATATATACATGAATAATTTATTAAAATACATACTTAGAAGCAATTTCAATATATACTTGAAGTAAAGCGTACACCTAATAATATTATAAAAATAGGGGATATCGTGGCACAGTGGTATAGCGTCTGACTGTTAACGGGATTTCGTTGGGGGTTCGATTCCTACTCGGTGAAATGATTGTATTTAAATTAATTTCATTTCCCCCCCGTTCTGGTAAGATAAGGTCCCCCGCTGTCCCCATTATAGACGTAAAGTGGAGAACGGAGTATCTTGACACTAGGTTCCCTCTGGTTACCCTCTGCTATGCGGGAAAAGGCGTAAATTTCCTAAAAATTATAAAACAATATTTTTTTAATAATATTAGACGTATATTAAAATACGCACGAACACATGAAGGTCAAAAGTAAGTGCTTTTGATGATCATTTTTTAGCAACATGCCGGTACTTAATTGGTTCCGCGTCATGATTTGGTAGAAAAAACATCACGTCTTATTTAATTGTCTTATGTAATAAAAGAATATTACCTTTACTTAGACATAAATCAGCTTTTTTAATATATTAAAAGTCACTTAGCAAATATATGCGAAAAACGTATAAATTTTTTAACGTGGCAAGATTCGAATCCAAACCTTTTGGAAACCGCTCTAGCTAATTAAACTATTTATACTATGTCTTTATCCAAATTCTTATACATTTGATAAAACTTATTTTTGTTTTCAAAAGACGCCTGCTACGTTCAAAGTTTTATACTTTTGGCTTATTGAGTAACTAATGTATATAACAAAATAGTAATGTATTATTTACACGCTTGTTTATCACATTATTATGAACAGCTAAATGGCAATAATTTTTAACATTTGAATTTCGTGACATGTCATGTCTATGAGTAAGTTGACTGCAGAAACAAGTGAGATTCATTCTGAGCTACTTTTAAATTTTACGATTTATTAGAAAGGGGAAATTTAGAAAAGAAGAGATTTTTTATAAATGATCATAAAATTCTTAGCAAAATAAAGATCTTTGGTTGGTATGTTTTGCACATTTTAAACTATTACTAATCTCGTATGTTTTTATATTCGACGATACAATCTACCTGTGACCAAGGACAAGTTACTGTAAAGTGTTCGAAATGTCGGATTGTAAAAAAGACAATTTCCAATACTAAAATATTAGGGATTAATCCAGTTACAATATTATTTTCTTAAAAAATCAAACCACCAGGTAGTTTCGTCTAGAATATGAGAACAGTTTGTGTCAATTAACATAACACAAAAACATATTTTACTAATAAGGCAATTTGCAGTTCGGACGTCTGTCTTATTTTTATGATGACCACTGCAAGGTTCTTTGTGAAACAATATAATTGTCAAGGTTAACTTCGTTCCATCGAAATAAATAACGTAAATGATAGTTTTTGTAAACATTTATACTAAGCGATTATAATAAATTTTAATATTCACAGATGTTGCATTACAGAAGTTCGTTTTTCCTCCTATTCTCAAGACAATTTGGAACCTATCGAAATTATGATTTTTGTTTTAGCAGATTTAGGATTTTTACATAACATCGTATATATATATATATATATATATGTTCTATATTTATTCTAATAAAGTATTCTGAAAAAGTATGTAACGAATTGCTCAAAAGAAGAAAGAAATAAAAATAGATATATTAATCTCAAATAATCATAGAAGTGTTTCTCTAAAATTTCTTTACACCAGCAGTAATATCATACGTATGAAATTATTGATTGTTTATATATTTGATGCCGGATATTTCACGGCTTACCGGATTTGCATTATGCCGATGTAGCGCTTGGAGCATTATAAGTCAAATCATTCTGATTTCTCCACTCTGGTAGTGTTCTGAAGAGTTAAGAGAGTGTTAAGGACTGTAGTGGTTGGTACCCTGCTATGCGGGGAAAAAATTAAGGTGCCAATTGAAATTTATTATTATATATTTATTAATTGTCACACCTACTTCTTCAACCAAACCATATTGTAATTTTAAAGTTATAAATTTTAATCAACTAGTCTATACATACAAAACAACCGCTTTTTACTAAACTAATATCTACATATACTAAAATAACATTTTTTACAATTTTTGGCTGGCTGTCTGTCTGTCTGTCTGTTTGTAACGGCTAATCTCTGGTACAGCTTGACCGATTTTGACGGGACTTTCACTGGCAGATAGCTGATGTAATAAGGAGTAACTTTTAGTAGAATAACACGCACACGAAGTCGCCAGTACAGCTATTATTAAATAAGCTACACGTGATCTTTATAGATAAAAACTAGTTGTGAAATGGACCCAGTATTTACTTCACAGCAGCCCATTACATAACATCTCGGTCAATGTCTTGTCCGACAAACTCTGTTCTAATTGGTGTTTTCGTAACCATACTCTCATTTATTGTTTAAATGGAACATTAATTTGTTATGGCATTATGATTATACTACACGGTATGAAATCTAATAACCTAACTAAGTAGTATATCGTTCAAAAATTGTTTGTAGGTACACTTTTGTTAATATTACCAAGTGTGGTGTACAAATAAAGTAATAATAACTATAATTTACGCCCTAGTTTTACATTTAAGACTTTTCTTTAGGTCACACAAAGAAATGAGTTCCAGTTAATCTCGTGAGATACAAATAGAAAATAAATTATATTATCATATGAAACCTAATTACATCAGTTTAATTATTAATTATCTAATTAATGATAAGCAATGATCCATAATAGCGCAGTTGGATTGCGTCTGAAGAACGTATGTTGTTCAGTCTGTCACATATAATATGGGTATTAGTCTGTTACATACAATTATCATTATATGGGTATTTTGCCATTCTTACCACCATTAAAACTCAGGTTACTGCTTCTTGCCGTATAAGAGGGTACTTAGAGAGAAGTTAGTGTCTAAACACTCCGTAATCCACCTTCTTTCCAAATACAAGACATTGCGTATTGAGTGTTAATAAACGCAGAAAAAAGTTAATTCGTATTAGCGCGGCTCTGAAGCCGTCCAAAGCGCGGGTTTGAGTCCTGTTCACGTTAAAATTTTTGTACGTTTTCTAATAATGTTTTTCTTATTCTAAATGTATAAATGACATTGTAAAGTTGTTTTAAAAATATTTTTAAGAATATGCCATAACTAAGCTAAATTAAGACTTATTTTATTTCGTTATTTATTAAAATTATTTAATCGACATAGCATGTTAAGCAAGCATTACAAGTCTAATGCAACCGCGAGTACTAGGACAATGGTAATTAGGTAACCGTTTGTTCTTATCACAGAGCCACCTAGCTAGCTCCCTTCGATGAATTTAACTTATTAATTCTTGATTAATGTGCCGTAGTTACATATGAGACCATCGTGGCAGTGTGACAGCGTCTTACTAATACACGATGGTTGTGGATTCGATTGTCATTCCGGGGACTAATTATATTCAAAGTATTTTCATTCCTCCGCTCTGACGATGACAAGACGAAGCGCGGTGTTGAGTTCCGCCACTCAACACGCAATGTTTCGATTACGAGCGGAAAGTGGAGAACGGAGTGTCTTGACACTAGGTCATTTCTGACTACCCTGTTATGCGGGGCACAAGATAAAGCTGAAAAAAAGAATTTGATGTGAAGAAAACTGTATTTCAAAAACTTTAAAAAGGAATTTTATGGTGAATTTGAAGTTCAAAATCTATATCTTGATTATATACTTGTACAAGTTAAGCATTTTTTTCTCGGTTAATATGCCTATTTTGTAGTTTTTTATTTAGACTTTGTTAGTAGGGAACCCTTCTGAGTCCCATGGCAATAACGACTACCGTATTGCCGATATTTACATACTTCATCGCGCTATTTTATTATAATATATTTACCCATTGTATACAAGGAAATGATGTACAAAAATGACGATCCATGCTAAATCCATACTACTTGCTGCTGATCAATTAAGAAAAGAATAACAAAAGACACTAAAAGCAATACGCTTTATTTTTTTTTACATTACCGTAGTAGTCGTGGTCGTGGTCGTCCTGGAAATCACATCAGGTTCACGATATAACAATGTCATTAAATTCGAACTCGTGTACCAATAGATTTTCGAGCATATCGAACGACAAGTGGCTTAGCATAGACTTGCAAGATTTAAATACATTTATAGATTAAATAATCGTTCTTTTCAGTAATTATCGAAGCCACGAACAACTGCGACTAGGTGCATTTTTCAATAGTAAAAGGAACTATTTTGTACTTTAATTATTTCTGACTAAAACACTTATTTTATGTACATATATATATTTGGTTAACACTTTCATTGTATTTTATTTCCTTTGCCGTAATATATTATTCTTTACAAAACACATCGTGACATTGATAAAATTGCGTACTCAACGTGACATAACATCAACTGTCCTCATTCTGTATCGGATTTGCATTAACGTGCAAAAACATGCATCTTAAAACGTCTAAGAAGCACAAGGCTTTCTTTGTACATGTTGCTTTTGCAACTATGCATATATTTTAAATTTAAGTTAAAATATTTACATACATATATACTTATATGGATTTTCTTTAAATTAGCCGTTTTCGTTGTAATTTATATATTTTGTTATATATGTATTAAGTTGTAATTTAAAATAATTTAAATATCATCATTTGTCAGAGTTTCACAGCACGAGAATCACAACCAAAAGCGTTTGCATTCAGGCGCTGTCACTAAATCTCAGTTACTCATTTTTACATCATCTATCCTATACCAGTGAAAGTCCCATCAAAATTGATCCAGTCGGTACAATAACTAGACAGACAAACAAAAATAATAAAAAATGCTATTTTGGTATATGTACCGTGCATTTACTAAAAAGAGGTTATTTAAATATAACAAACCAGACACTCCAATTTTATCTCTTATTTAAACAAGTTATTTACGAGACCTATCATAACTTGCACTGGATATATAAAAATATTTAATATAATCCATTGTACATAAATACTTACAAATATAGCATTCAAACAGTACACCCCCACCGCGCTACTTTGGTGCTACATCATTCTTTCATCTTATTCCAACGAGGTTACTCGTTTAAATTCGCAAATGGTTTTAATGAGGAATAATTAACAATTTCTCGTTGTAACTTACGTAGACTAGTGTCGCAATTATCATACAAACGGCTGTCCACGTTTCGACAGCTTTTGTTCTTAGATTACAAATAGACTGTGCAACGTTTTTCGTTTTGTAAAAATATTTCAACTTTAGAATTACATTATCTACAACAGATATAGGATGTAAGGTTACATTTTTACGTTGACCTTATATATTGTTGATGTATCTGTTGCACTATTTTTTTATTCTGTGGATACTAATTTTATATCTATACAAATATATAAAAGTGGATTGTCTGTTTTTAATATTTAAATAACCGCTTCTTACTAAACGCATGTGTGTGTATGTATACACCGTGAATATACCAAAATATAATTTTCCGACTGTCTTTTGGATTGTTTCGGCCTTTTTTTACGGGACTTAAACTGGCAGGTAGGTTATGTAATAAGGAGGCTACTACACGAGCACGGGCTAGTTAATACTATAATACTATTTTTACAGTGCCTAAAAAAAGTTGACCACTTTCTCTGTTGTCTCTTCGTATCAAGTGCAATAGTCGGTGCACTTGTCTGTATAGGTACATCTATTATCTAAATACTTACAGCGCAACGAAAAAGGTAATTTATCTAACTAAATCAGGGAAGTATTTAATTTTTTAATATAAAATATTCTATTTATATTTCTAAAAGGTAATACTGCCTATGTCTGTATGTCTGTATGGTATGCCTGCCTAATCATCTATTGGCACAATTTTCTATTTATGTGCCCAGTAAACCTGTCGGCAGCGAATAACTGGGTTTTTATACCATTCAATAATTTATATGAAATGATTAATGTAGTCAGCGCATGTATTTTATAATAAAATTGTTTGCCTTTTTACTGCAATCCTTCTCTGAGACATTCCGATTTTGTTGAAAATTGAAAATTGTATACAAAATTTATGTTATACAAAATAATTGTAACCGAAATATATAACTATGTATTATATGTATTAATATTGTATTGTATTTATATTGTATGTATTTATATATTTTATGTACAAAATATACAAAATACGGATGGAGAACGGAGTGTCTTGGGTTCGCTCTGACTACCCTACTATGCGAGAAAAAGCGTGAAGCTGAATATTGTATTCACCCCACTGACCAAATCAGTATTCCTGGCATTTGTACTTAATATACCAAAAATAATGACAACCACGCTTTTATTTGGTACACCTGTATATAACTAATTATCAATATACCAATGTAAGAAAAATATTTCTTTTGATTTACAAATCTGCACACGTGTCCGGATCCGATAATTCAATACTCTCTTTTTGATTTCCATGATAATTGATAATAGTATTTAATTTCTTCCTTTTAGTTTCTTACTCTGACTGTTTTTTTTTGTTACAAATTTGACTAGTTGCATATATCGGATATCTGTACCTAATACCTACACGTAAATAAAATTTAAAATATTAAATAATAATTTTCTTGTATAAATTTCCATATAATATAATCTGATAGTACAAAATAAATAAATAAATGAATAAAGATTGCCACGGATAACAATTGTACACATAACCATCGTCTATATTCAGATACTCAACTACTTTACCACACATCACACGAACATATTAAACTCTTATGTCAAATAAACACCGAACTTGCTAACAAATAAAGTCAAGGTGAGCTTAGAGGAAGAGCAATCTTAAATGTGCGCTCACGACTTGCATACCAGCGACATTGGACGCGGCACAAGGTTTGTTTTCTAGGAAAATGCCTCGTTATGTGCCTCGTTAATTATGAAGATTCATATGTTAAATGTAAAATAGTTTATGATAAAGCCAAAGTAATTCATTTAAGAGTTCTAAGAAAAACGATTGTTTCTTATAAAACGTTAATTAAATTTTATATTTCTATACCTACAGTATACAGTGCCGTACATATTATATTGGTTATATTAAAAACTAGAGAAACGCTCGCGGCTTCGTCTGCGTAAACTACATGAATAAAGTAATTAGTTTTTTCGCCTGCCCACGTTCTCAGTTAATCACAAACTTTTCTCAAATTTATTATTTAAATGGTTGTAACTTATTTGTTTATGAACCGTTTTAAATGAAATAAACACATTGTTAAGAGAAGTTTACTACAAAAGAATAGTCAAAATTGCATTTAAATTGGTTAAGCCCTTTCTGGGATTAGTTTGCACAAACAAACAGACAAACAGCTAAATGAAATGAATATATAATTTTTTTTATAACTTTTACACATAGAAAATTATATATTTAGAAGCTGAAATAAATATACTGTGCCTTTTGACTTTTCCCTGCACTAATTATGCAAAATATAATTACTTTGTAACTTACAAAATCGTATATCTTTATCATGCATATTTATTTATCAAAGAACAGTTATTAAAATACCGTTAGTTGCATCCAATGCGCAGGTAGTTCTATGCACTTTATTTATATAGTACATGTCAACATTACGCAGTAAACTACGTTTAAGTATAAATTAAAAGTATGTATTAAAAGTATTTTTAAATATAATAATTATTTTAAGTTCAAAAACATTGAAATATTTATTTACGATCTATACATATAATAGACATATAAGCAATCGGTGTACATGGAAGATATATAAAAAATATCTATTATTAGGGACATTTATTAATGTAATAGGACCCAAAACAATGATTTGTTATTTTCTTTTCTGTTTGTATTTTTATCAGTTTGCTTGTGCACGCTAATCTCAGAAACGGCTTCCGATTTATATGCAATTTTGACTGTTGTATTGTGGTAAGCTTCCCGTAACATTTAGTATTTATTTCCTTTCAATTGATTTGTAAACAAGAAAGTTCCATAACTTAAGAGTTATAGAATCAAATCCCACTCAGGGTAATATTAATAGTAGGGATATGGTGAAAATTACAGTTGGTATAGCCCTAAAATAATAAAATAAAATATGCATGCGTTGGATAAATGAATAAAAGGCAAACAATTACAAAATTCACACTCTTTGGGAACAAAACAAATAATCTCCATGAGTATACTTAAACCCTACAGTACCGAAGTGTCCATATAACACGATTCCCACCGGTGTACCTTTTGTAAATTATAAATTATTAATAAATTATTTTAATAATATTACAAAACCACTACCAAAATCTATTGAACGTTAAACTGAATGGAATATTTTTATTTTTTTATCTTTTTTTATATTTTTTTATAATATATTTGTTTTTTTAACGCCGACTTAACTCAAATTTCAAACTCAATAGAAATTTCACACTTCGCCACAATCTTGTTTTAAGTAATGGAAATGTAAAAACAAACCATATGTAAAACTCATTTGAACAGAAATACAGACCATATATCCGTAGTGCATTACCGAGGATTAAAAAAGCTCTCATTTTGAGTAGTAGCAATTTCAATTCCATCATTGTACACGATATATTGAAATAGATGAAAAATTTAACTAATTAAAAATTCAACTATTTTATTTAGACTTATTATTTTAGTTACATTATATCCTGATCTGAGGCGATATCAGCGCAGTGTAGCGGTGTTTTGACTTTAAACGCGATGGTTGTGGGTTCGATTTCCACTTAAGAAAGAAATCATTTCATATATTTAAATTATATAATTTCTCCGCTCTGTTGAACAGGACAAAGAACGGCATTGAGTTCCGCCGTCTCAATTTCGGGCGAAAAGTGGAGAACGGAGTATCTTGACACTAGGTTCATTCTGACTACCCTGCTATGCGCGGAAAAGCGTGAAACTTAAATATTATATTCGCATTTAGACTTCATATACACAGATCCCTAGAAGTATTTTCTTTATGACCGTAAACATATATTTTTCAACGCCTAAAACAAGTGCTAGAAAAAATTAGTTTTCTTTATAATATTACGTAAAAACTTTTATTAACAGATATTTTTTTTAGATATTCAAAGATATTATATGAGCCACCATAGCATATCTACATAATAGTGCACGTTTCAAAGTAGTGTTATTTTCCCAGCACTGCACTAATTGCTTCACCATTGTTGTATGCGATGTTGCTGTAATTGTTGAGTTTTGTTGTTTCTAATAATAACTGCTTTGAGGTTTCTTACTAATATAAAAAAAATCTTAATATATTTTTACCTTGATGTATTTATTGTACCCTCCACTATATTCGAAATATATAAAAAAGCAATAATATCCCACGAAATAAATGCGAAAGTAACGGACAGTCTGTGACGTCATCACGGCCAAACCGCTGGACAGATTGTGATGAAATTTTATATAGAGATACTTGAGAATCTTGGAATGAACATAGGCTATTTCATAATTTCATTGTTTTACAGAAAGACCGCCGAAAATAGGAAACAGCTATAGTTCACGCGAGGGTTAACCAGGCCATAGGAACGTTTGTAGGATAACATTTTAACTTATGACTATCATGTACAATAATGATAAGATAATATAAAGAGAGAGTGGAATATAAAGACAAGTAATATTAATTATCATCATTATTATTAAATCAAATATTAATAAAGTTAAAAATATTTTAATGTTATTCACACACTTAGGATATGATTTTATTTTATTAGAAAACGTATAAATAATTGTATTTAACGAGATTCAAAATTGCGCCTCTTGGAAACCGTATAACATGATTTATTTAATATTAATTATTATTGTATGTATCAATTTGTAGACTTTTTACATAAAGTCAAAAGTATGCCTATGTCACTATTACACACATATTGTGTTACAGTTAAACAAGCAGAGCATGTTCTTCGTTGCTTTGACAAATTTACCCACGGTGTTTCTAAACAGAATGTAAATGACGTGCTAAGATTTATTGCGTATGAAATTCATAATGGATCTGAGATACTATAGACTTCATTTCGAAAATATGAAATAGTATTATTGTTACCTTCTTTCAGTTATTTTGTTTTTCGTTTTAAGATGTTCAACTTCGGCTTCACTTCATAGTGGGGTAGACGGGAGAATCTAGTGTCAAGACACTCTCCATTTTTCATTTTTCGCCCGACTCCTAAACATTGCGTGACGAGTAAGCCGCGCTTTATCTTGTCATAAGAGAAGAGAAATTAAAATTATTTGAATATTATTCCCCGCGTGGGAATCAAACCCACAACCATCATTTAACAGATGTTTGGAACACAAATACAAATAATTTGACAAGTATCCGACGATCATGTGCCTGGAAAAAAATATTCCACGTTCGCAAACATTTTTTCGCGTTTTTCACCAACACGGTAAGTTTAATCAAAAAAATTTACATTGTACAATTATCTGTAAAAATTGATGTTACACGATTTTTAGAAATCCTCACCTTTGCCGAAATATCATCTAACATAGATGCATTTTTAAAAAAAATCTAATAGTATAGTAGCCGTCATGTGCTCTATTATATCGGTTATGCCTTCCACATCCCAAAATCATTATTCTAAAACGGACTCTTTAAGTTACCCAAAAACACCACCACTCTCGTGTCTATGAAATATTG
This sequence comes from Podotricha telesiphe, assembly GCA_038994665.1. Taxonomy (NCBI): domain Eukaryota; kingdom Metazoa; phylum Arthropoda; class Insecta; order Lepidoptera; family Nymphalidae; genus Podotricha; species Podotricha telesiphe. Next base: position 1,216,758 of record JAOYRR010000415.1, on the reverse strand, counting down.
TAAATTACACAAATGTAATAACTGTTTTCTAGATGCACAGGTTCAAATTCCGCTGCATTAAAAATTTTATTCGTGTGTTGTGTCTTTTTCAATTTCCTAAGTGTGCGAATAACACTTACAAATGTAATATTAACTTATGTTATATTGATAAATATTATAATAAAACAACTAAAATATTTAAGACTCTTAGTAGTCACTAAGGTAAGTAGTTACTTACCTATAAATAATGATATCTTCTTTAAAAAACTAAATCCATTAAAAAAACTATTTTTTTATCAGAATAGGGGAAACTACATTTTAAAAAATGCATCAAGCATCTCAAAGGTGATGTGCAAACGTGTGCATTTTTTTCTATAAATTTCAAGACCAGGCAAACGAGCTAGGTTATCTCGTGTCAAGTGGTTGCCGCTTGCCATGAACATTTACAGCTCCAGAGGCCCCTTGATGCGCTTTAGATATCAAAACTGTGAGAGAACACGTCTTGTGGAAGTTGGTTCCAAAGTTACCATGTCCATGTCCAAAGTTACCATGTCCAGAGCTCAGCTGTCTTTACCTTCTGAATGATGATATCGGAATCCGAAGCGTTTTCGGAACGCTTATTAAACCGAGTCTAGCGACCATATATATGAATGAATATTAAAAATTAGACTCTTAGTAGTTATATATATATATTAATAATATTATAGTATAGATATAATATTCATTGAAGTGAATAAAAAATGAATATTAATACATAACTATAAATACATAAGTATAGTTAATCAAAATTGAATGTGTCAACATAATGATGTTTTCATGGATTTCAATAAGCTATATCCGTAACCGTTAGCTTTCTAAAATGTTTATAAAACGTATATAATAATATTGGTAATACGTTTACAGTATTTTTTAGCATCTCTTTTTATCCCGCATAGTAGAGTGCTCATAGAAAACAGTGCTGAGAAATGAAAACAATTGTCTTTAAATTATAATTTTCATTTATATATTTAATTTTAATTTGGTGGGAATCGAACCCTCCACCAATCGTGTTTACAAACGCTGTCTTGTGACGCTACGAGAGATTCTAGAAGTGATTACTATTTTATGAATGATTATTTTACTGTTTGCTTTCCCAAATATGTATTTCTATTTATATTCTAATAGAGCTAGCTAAATTATAATTAATCAGTCTATTTTCTAATTAGTATCCATTTTGACGTATAACATGCTGACGGATTCAACTCCGCGTTTCGCTTTGCTACTAGACCAAAAAACATACCTTAGTGATATATTTTTAAGTGAAACAATGAGTCATTGCTTCATCAAATATTCTTAATTACCATTTGAAAGTACATAATATTAATTTAATATTAGTCTCATTTCGACCAACACATATTAAGATTAACGGCTATTATATTTCAAACGCACGCCTCTCCATACCGCATGTGTGACCGGCCAGTTTGCAAACTGCTCCTGTTTCTGTGATATTGATTTCGTCCTTTCACTAATAAATTACACAATATTTCCGCCACGAGGACAAAAGTACAATTAATCTTGTGCCATACTCAAGTGTATTTAATGTATATATATGCATCACACGTCACGGGAACTAATATCTCGTCAGGAGATGTTGACACAGTGTGTTGAAAATCTTTAAAAACCAGCATCTATCATCAGATGATGACAAATACCTGTATAGGTAATAAGAGAGACATTCTTTTAAAGTGTTATTCAGAAGACCGCTTGGCTAAGCAGTCAGAGCGCTTGGACGGTTTTCAAGAAGCGCGGGTTCAAATCCCGCTGCGTTAAAAAGATTATACGTTTTCTAAAATATATGACACATCATGATCGTTGTTATCAGTTCTATAATAAACTATTGTGAGATTTACATTTAGTTCAATATTAATTATGAATTCAAGACACTTAGGTATAAACTTATTAAAAACACGTAACTGTAGTAAAAACTTTTTTTATCTTTACGCATCTTCTGAAGGCGCCATATACGAAAGGCACAAAATACACATAATACAAATATAATAATTTCTGCAAGAAGAACTTGAAAACACCATCATCCATCAAGTGTACAGTATATCACTGCCCCAATACACCACAGTAACTATAAGCCCTATGAAGAAATTTATTTAAATACAAACTTTTAGTTAGTTTCCATACTAGTAGTAATGTGTATTATGCAAAAGACGACAATTACGATATTAATACATTATTATCTTAAAATCTAACTAATCAAACCTTCATGCTTTATCCCGCAAAACAGGCAGAAAACAAGACACTTCGTTCAAAGTCAAAAAAAAGTCTTAGGGACTGACCCTAGTTTAATTTATTGCACGTTTTTAAACACGTTCTTTGTTACTGCACTAATCGCATTCGCTAGCAAGCCGATGTAAGTTTAATTTAATTATTACGCACCGGTTACATTGTGTAGTTGAAAATATTCATTTTAAATGTTAAACTTTAAAATGTCATGTGGCAAAGCGTGTCATTGAGTCCCGCCACACAACACGCAATGTCCCGATTTCGGGCGTAAAATGGAGAACGGAGTGTCTTTTCTCTAGGTGTTCTCTGACTACTTTGAAAAGTGTGAAGGTGTAATAACAATTTCAATCTATAGCCCGCATTTTTGAACTGCAAAGAAATGGTTCTTACTTTTATTCTAATTAATTTAACATTAAAAAATTAAGATTAATTTAATTAAGATTCATAATTTTTGATATCCGAACTTTTTTAAAGTCTTGCTTCTAAAAATTTAAATAGAACGAGTTCGAATGATATCTAAGGTTGTATATTCTATTTACTTAGTTTAATATTAATATTTCCTACTGCTGCCTTAGCATCGTGTGTCACTTTATACAAATATGTATGACACACATATGGTGATACTGTATTATATATTTGTTTAATGTATTTATTATGTATTATATTATAAAAAAAATTGGCTTACAAACCTTTTCACCAAGTAAAGTGTAAACTTTTAACTATACAAACTACTCAGTTCGCATGATTTTTCGTAAAAAGGGACCCAAATTTTTCCTTTAGATATAATCGATTAATATAACGATAGTGTAGGATTGGCAGTAAGTAGATAGTATTATATTCACTTATTTCAAGGTTCTACGGCCATAAAAATAGTTTAGATAATTGAAATTTGACTTGTACGTTTCTTGGAGGATGTAGGGGAGCACTAATTCCCACAGGAACGGGATATAACAACACAGCTAGTTAAATATTACTCTTAAGTGCATATCTCATTACTTAATCTATTTTAACAATTAATTGTGTAAAATTATTAATAAAACTTTATTTTCATCATATGCATTGTTTCCGATTGTCGCAAGTTTATAATTTTCGTGTGAGATTTTTATACTTAAATGTCTAAAGAATCAGATAACATCTATACTTATCTAATATGACGTAAGAAATTACTATTTATATACATATACTAACTAGTAGACCCGTTGACGCTTCAAATAATCGTTGCCCTAGCAACGTGATTATCACTTAATACTAAAGTGTTTCAAAAATACAAATGTGTGCAAATTTAATTTATTAGTGATGCATTATATATATTAAAAAAAATATTGAAATGCTGCATTTTTTTCTCAAATGTCATACTCCTCTATCCGCATATTTTTCTTAAAAGCGAATCCAAAGTTTTTGGTATTAATATAATGATAATTTTATTTTTTGTATAGCTGCATTGACTTTGAATATACTAGGGGTGGCCAAGCTACTTGATAGGACGAGCCATTTTTAAAAACTTTAATGTTTCCACGATCCGCAGTTAAATACGCATTTAAAAGGAATACAAATAATAACTATTTAGAATATAACACCGCATAAATTATAAGAAAACATGGAAAGAGCCGCATGTGGGTCGCGAGTCGCAGGTTGGCCCACCAGTAAAATATCCTAAAAAGTACTTGCCGGATTTCGATTAGATAAACATTTAAAAGAATTGTGCATATTATATTTGGCACATATATGTTAAACACATGATAAAATTTTACATTTAAATAAATTATAATATATACATAAAACATATTTAAGCGCCCATTTAAATAAATATTTCCATCTTCATATCAATACCTCGATATTGCAATTTTAACATTGAGAACTTCCGTATATCAAACATAATTTAATTAATTAATTAATTTTGAATGACATTAATTATTAATTAGCATACAGGTGTATAAAATGAATCTAAAATAAAAATAACTTATTAATATTAAAATGGTCCAATCGTTCGTGGGTATAATTTTTAAAATTTGTCTTTTCAAATCATTTCTTTAGAAATTATATACAAAAAGAAGAAAAATTACCCATGCCATTCCGTATTTTTCGTCTATGCTCACATACCGAATTTAAAGATGGCAACCAAACAGATACGTTAAGCAATGTTTAATTGGCTTAATTTACACAATCATATCTATAGGTATATATATACACAGTTGAATTTCGAACTGATTAAAAATATATACTAAGAAGTCCCCATTTTATTTGATTTCTTATTTATATTAATAACCAATTTTTTTTAAGTGTTATTCACACACTTAGGAGATTGAAAAACATATATTTAGAAAACTTCTATTTGTTGTTAGCATCTCTGTAGAGATAAGTTGTAATAAGCGTATAATAATTTGGACGTACCTGGTACCATGTAGAACGCATGTCTTAGCGGTCAGAGCGCTTGAACGGTTTTCAAGAGACGCAGGTTCAAATCCTGCTGCGTTCAAATTTTTATACGTTTCCTAAATATATGTTTTTCAATAACTACTTTATTAATGCGATCCCATCGTGGCACATATTTGTATTATTTTCATTTTCCTGCTACGGTAAAATGAATCGCGGTGTTGAGTTCCGCCACTCAACACACAATATCTCCAATTAGGGTGGGATACTGAGAGCGGAGTGTCCATGACACAAGGCTTCTCTGTGAAAAAAGCTGCTTTATTCTTACATCATATTTTCATAAATGTCATAAATATAGTAACATGTTGTTGACTTTACTATAACAGACGTGACCAAAAGTCTTATTGAAGCACTTTTCAAGGTTCTACGTGACTTCCTCTTATGGTATTAATATTTCTTTCCTAAACTAAAAGGTTATGCGAACTAAACTCACATATGCTTGGATCATTTTAATAATAAGAAGCAGTTTTTTTCATAGTACTGTATAATTAACTATTTGGTTATTTGGCTTGCGCTCTCCTTGATCACAAACTTCGCTCAAATGTATAATTTAAATTGTTGGAACTTTTTTGTTTCTAAACAGATTGAAATGAAATACACAAAAAATGTTAAGATAAGTTTACTAAAATACAATACTCGAGACTGCCTTCCAATTGGTTAAGCCGTCTCTGAAATTAACGCGCACAAACGGACAGACAAACAGGAAAGAAAATTAAAAATCATTGTTTTGGTTTCCCCACAATAATATTTTTCCTTATATATCTTTCATGTAGAGATAGTTACATTTTTATTATATGTATAGATTAACTAAACATATACCTATTAATATTTTTTTCCAAAACATTATGCTGAAATTGTATATAAAAATTATCCTAAAATTTGAATTCGAATGTAATGTTGAGTTCACTTGCAGCTCGTAGAACAGAGTGTCTTGACACTAGGCTATCCCGATATCCCGAGATCTATATCTGAAGATTGTAACAAAGAATGGTCATCTAAAAGAAAAGTTTAATTAAATTTAGTTTTTCATGTTTATGTTTTATGCTTTTTATATAATCAGTTTATAGTAAATATAAAAGTGTTACTCACGCAACAGAATGGTGTATAATAAAAAATGATGTTCCGGATATTATAAAGTATGGAGCAGAATTTTAACTCGTTCAAACTTTATCTACAATATAGTAAAAAAGTTATTTACATATAAGAGCTCGTCCTACCAAACTATTTATATTTCCTTCGTATTTCCGCAATATATATTATTTTAAGATATTCAAATTTATGAGATACATAGCGGCCTTAGTCTAAGGTTACCTGAAAAACAATGTATTGTAATAATAAATATTTATTAGACTACATTGTTCTATTCTTATATATTTTTAGCATGTAACATAGGCGTTCTCTCTGGACGCAGTGTTAAAACACTCGAGTCATTTTAGTTTTATAATATATATATATTTGTTAGATTTACGAGAACCTAGTATCAAGACCGTTCTCCACTCTCCTCTTGAATCTGAGACATTGCTTGTTGAGTGACGGTAGTCATGAAAATATGGTATGCAATATAGATAAATGCCTTGTCAACGGAGGGGAGAAATGAAGATAATTTAAATATAATCTTTTCCCTGAGTGGTATCGATTCGCTACTATCTCGTATATGATAGTCTGACGCCTTCACACTGCGCCATGGTGGCCCCGTAATTATTTATGTTCCACAGAAAGGGGAGAACGGTGTTATACGACAGTTGATGCTCTCCGCCTACCCCACTATTTAAAAAAGAATGTGAAGTTATTTAAATGTTTAAAAAGAATGATAGTTTAATGTTTTTTTATATAATTATCTTTTTTTTATTTTAATTTCTTAAGTGTTTAATAAATTGAAAGTCTGTGTATTAAGCGATTTGAGGGATTTTTGGTTCCGCGACACAAAACTTTAATATTTTTACATTGGACTGAAAATGGAAATCTGAGGCGCTTAAAATATAGAACAGAGTTGTGTGATAACACTTGTCGATATTGTGAATTATCACGCAATACTTATTCAAAACTGTATTCGATAAGCTTATAGAATAAAACCATATTTGGCAACGCCTAAATATAGCAATTATTTAACCAGCTACTTTCACTTGTACGGTTTGAGCTAAATTAAGCAACATGGAACTTGGTCTAGGGACTATGAATGTTATATTAAAATTTATTATTTTGTTTACAAGTTATATAAAAAATATATATACTTTAAAATCCTTTTTTTCATCTTCGTCATTTTGTTTGGGACATCAGGCTCCTATGAAAATAAAGTGTTGTCACTGGTGAAAAAAACTCAGCAAGGTGTGGGCGTTGCAATATTGTCGTACATTAATAGATAGATAATTAAAATAATTTTCTAATCACCCACGGGCCATGACACAGGTGGCTTTGGTTGTGAGTTCCATTTCCCACTCATGGAAATGTTTATATCTCATAGTATTTTTACGCCCTTAACAAAAACTATAGAAAATAAAAAAATATTTTGTATTAGACCTACTTCGTATAATACGTTATACATTTTAATTCCGTTTTATTATGAATGTAGGTCGAATGATTATAAACTATATAGGTTAAAAAAAGCCGACTTACAAAAGTAAGGCTTTAACCAAGATGATTTCAAACATTGGAATGCCTTACAGCTTGAAATATATTTTAAAAAATTTGCACTTTTTATATAAAAAGAAACTTTATATTAATATAGTTTAACGTTTTTTCAGTTTCATGGTAGTCAGAGAGAACCTAATGTCAAAACACTCCGTTCTATACTCTCCTCCCGAATTAGAGACATTGCGCATTGTATTACTTAGAGTGAGGAAATTAAAAAAATATATTCCTCCGACTGCGAATTGAACGCACAACTAATCACGTTTACAGTTAGACGATGTCGCACTGCACCACGACGGCCTTGATGGAAATCTTAGTGTAATATATTGTATATTCGGTCTTAAATAACTTGAATCACCTACCATTATACATTAAAATACATTTTAATTACACATAGAAAAATTAAAATTAAAATTTGAATAAAGTATAGGAAATTTCATTAAAGATTACATTCAAGTAATAACATGATTACTTTAATTATATTAGTTCCGTTTTGTAGTTAACGATGTGATGCTCGTTTTATTCTAGATCGATGTCAGGAAAGCGTATCTCATTGATAACGACTACTGGTCCTTGAGTTCAATTCCCTCGAGTGAATGTTCCAGAAGAAATATAATGTAACTTAAGTTAAAATTCTGAGACCATCGTGGCATATTAGGACAGCGTTTGACTCTAAAACGCGATGATTTTGGGTTCAATTCTATATATAAAAATAAATAAAATATATAAATGGCGGCTTGGCGCAGTGGCACAGCGCCTCACTGTTAACACGAATGGTTGTGGATTCCATTCCTACTCAGGGGAATGATTTATATTTAAAATATTTTTATTTCACTGATACCTAAGACAAAGCGCGACGTTGAGTTCCGCCACTTAAACAGCAAGAGGAAAATGGAGAACGGAGTATTTTGACACTAGATAAACATATTATTTGAATGACGGCTAAACAATATTACGGCATCGTTGCTTATTCGTAAAGTGTCTCGATCTACGTGCAGTGGCTATGCGTTTGATTCCCATTCGAGGATTGCAATAAAACTTAAGATTGCACGAATATTCGGCGACTACTCAGTATTTGGTGTTCTTACATTTTTTAATTCAATAAAATCGAAAATTTCTAAATGTCCTTTATTCAAACAAACTTTTGCAAGCAAATTGTCGAATGTACGTACATACAGCTACCGCCGGCTCCGAAGGTAACTCTGCTGAAAAGAGCCGGTGAGAAACTTAACAGTTGCTGATTTTGAATATAAAAGTTACAATTTCATTTAAATAATGAATACAATGGTAGCTAACCTGCACCAAACTCAAATCATATTACTTCCACACATATTTATCTTTTAAATATTCTTCTACAGAGTAATAAGCTTTACTTTTTAATATTGTTTTAATAGCGCAATATATATATAGTTCTTTTAATATTGTTTTTATATGTATTGGGTATATGGTTTCAACAAGACAGTGCCACATGCCATACATCCCGAGAAACAATTCAATGACTCCATGTGTCATTTCCTGGTCGTGTAATTTCCCGTTTTGGTGATCAGAATTGGCCGCCCAGATCATGCGATTTAACGCCGTTGGATTTTTTTCTTTAGGGTTTTTTGAAGTTCTTTAAAGGGTTTTTATTTCAACAAGCCCACGACCACCCACGCCTTGAAGGAGGAAATTGAGCGCTTTATAAGCCACTATTATGCAAAACAATCATGGAAAATTTCAACAAAAGAGTGTGTATGTGCCAGCAAAGTGGTGGAGACCATTTACCCAATATGCTATTCCATACATAACCCTAAACTGTATACTATATAAATCAATAAAAAATTTACAATTTTTAATTATAAACCTGTGTTTTCTATCAAAATTACTTCTTGCGTGAATTTTAAGACACCTTTGTATATAATACTGATATTCGGCCGAATACCGAATACAAATCATCTGTAGCGACTTCTTCTTTCTTTATAGAAAATAAACATCACTGGTAAGTGTTGTACCTTCTGACTAACACAACTTGTTTAAGACTTTTTTATTTTTATTTTCGTTGTTTTTTTTCTATTATAATCCCAGTAGTTTAAAAACGAAAGGTTAAGAGCAATCGCAATTAGATATTTGTAATTTTAACAATTCGCTAATTATACCAAATGTTTGGGAAAAACACTAGGTCGCCGAATATTCAGCGCTATGGCCTAGAGCAAAGTCGAACATTCTGTATTCGGCCAAATTACTATTCCTGGCATGTCTACGTAAAATTTAGTAGGTCTCACCTTACTTCACCTAACCCTACATACAATATAAGTAAAACAGAGCATCTAACTGTATTGCATTTCTGTACAGTATTAAACAGCTTGTCACGGATATAGCTCGTGAGCTACCAGGAACCTATATCGTGATATACACTAGCACGGTGGACGTTATAATAGTAGTAGCATTTGCATTTTCTAAACGCCTTGTATAGCAAGCTTTTGTCCAAGCCCCATTGAATGAATTCTACGCTGAGTAATTTATTATGCATGTAGGATTTACATTGGCCATTGTTCGTTTGAGAATTTTAGAAAATACTTAGAGAAGTTCAAAAATATTATTTTTTATGTTATGCCATAAATTTAATATGCGCGTAACGTAATAATAGTCGTTTTGTTAAAATACCTTCAATTCAAATTTAGAGGGTTTTATTTGTACAATTTGTAGTGGCAGTCAGTGAGAACTTAGTGTCAAGGCATTCCGTTCTCCACTTTCCGACCGTGTCATCGACATCGCTTTGTTTTACAGAGCCAAAAGAGCGGAAAACTGAAAATATTTCAAATATTATTTTTTTGTAAATTGTTATTCACACACTTAGGAAATTGAATTACATATATTTAGAAAACGTATAAAAATTTGAACGCAGCGGAATTTGAATTTGTTCTACGCATGTAGAACGCATGGCTTAGCGGTCAGAGCGCTTGAACGGTTTTCAAGAGGCGCGGGTCAATTCCTCCGAGTGGGAATCGAATCCACAACCAATCGCGTTTACAATCAAATCATACTGCGCCAAGGTGGACTCAAGAATATTATTTTCTGTTTTAAAACATATTTGTGTTTAACATATAAAACAATCTATTCTAATTATGATTATTTGCGTTTCACATAAACGAATGCCCATTTTTAGTAACAAGCCCTTTAATTCCATTGTCTAGTATAAATTGCCAATGCACGCAAAATGTCAAATATACATACAATACGTAAAGTACCAGCGGTTATTTAAAGGTCGCCTTTGTGTGGAATGTTTTGTGGAACGAATTAAATATGACCTTTTCTAAAGATCCCTTTTTTATAGATAAAAAAGATGATAGATTATTTACTTTACATGCAATTTCTGGTAAGCCATTGTATTGCAGTTGTGTAGGCGAATGATTTAATAGAGGTGAATTAAAAAACGCCTGGACCGCGCAAATGAAGCTGAACGACAGCAAGTTTTTTGATACCTCTGGCCAGTATTGTGAATTTTATAAAAGCGTATAAAAACAATAACTGCCCGCGTGCTGTTTGCGATACGTAAAAATAATTAAAAAGATTATTATCAAAGAAGAATAAACCAAAGCTATAAAGTTAGAAATATTTAATATCAACCACATAATCGATTTGAATGAAAACAAATCGATAATTTCAAGTATACAATATACGATATTGTACTTGACACGCTTGCATCAACCTTGGCTATGGTAATATTTTATAATTTATTATTTATTCTAACATTCATGCTATATCAATTGTGTATGGTGATTTTATACTTTAAACCGGTTTTGTCACGTGTGTGTAACACGTTTATAGATTCATAATAAATAATAACAAAAAACATATGAAATGATTTAATTAATTTCAGATTAGGTAACTCCTATTTAGATAGGAAGTAAGGAACTAATGTAATAACTTTAAATTTCTTTATTTAATAAATTGTATATGAAGAAGTATATAGATCAAAATGTCTCATACTTATCTAAATATACATATTAGGCTTTGATCATGTAATATTTACAAACGGTTGAAAAATGTTATCATTCATGTGTGTATATGAAAATGATTCAAAAAATCACAATATTGACCTTGTTAGTGTTGTGCTTTTTTCGGTTCAGATTCACCAAATATCAAGATACCGAGATCCGTCCTCCACTTTCCGCGTGAATTCGGGACATTGCCTCTTGAGTGGACTTGAACCATGTTTGTGATGAAAGTTAGACGCGCTCTCACTGCACCACCAATGGCTTTAATAGCTTAAATGTCATTGTCGCGATAACATCATTTAAAATATAAGTCCTTATATGAAAAAAAAATAAACGCGTGAATCAAACACGGGTCCAAATATATAGTATAAAGTACCAATTGGAACTGTGTCAATTATGTTTTACTCAAGTAAAATATCTAAATACTATGAATGAGTTCAAACTAGTCGTAATTAGTAAACAAGTGTCGGCGAGGTCGGAATGTTTCATTAGGTTAATGTTACAAGATTCTAACTTACATACATTACGTATTTCATTGCAATTCGAGTCTTTAAAGGATAATTGACATCGTCACATCGACACTTTTGAAAAACATTTTTTAAAAATATATATAAAAATTTAAACGCAGCGGTATTCGAAACCGCGCCAGTGTGTGATTAACACTTTAAAATGTTAAAAATATTTAATAAATAGCATTCTCTCTTGCTAAACGACTGTTCGTAGGATAATCTTTGGGTAGCAGAAATTTGTCAAAACCTCTCTACAGAGATGCTAACAACAAAAATAAGTTGTAATAAGCGTATAAGAATTTTGACGTAACTGGATGTAGAACGCACGGCTTAGCGGTCAGAGCGCTTGGATGGTTTCCAAGAGGCGCTGGTTCGAATACCGCTGCGTAAAAAAGTTTATATACGTTTTCTAAAAATATGCTTTTCAATTTCCTAAGTGTGTTAAAAATTAACACTTACAAAATGTTTTTTTTCCCGCAAAACAGGGCAGTTAGAGAGAACTTAAGTGTCATGACATACTCCATTCTCCACTTCCCGCCCGAATTCGAGTGCCTCTTGAATGGTGTAACTCATCACTTCGCTTTGTCTTAATAGAATGGAGAACTAAAAATAGTTAAAATGAAATCATTCTCCCGACTGACACCCGTAAACAAACGCGTTTTCAAGCAGACGCTGCATCCACTGCACCACGATAGCTCTCTTATATGTTTGCTATATTTGTTTACGGTTTTATTTTTAAATAAAACTAATATTTACTAATATAAACTAAATATTTTGCTTAAGCTGTATATACATAAGTAAAAAATATATATATATAACAAATACAAAGTTATATGATTTGTCAACGCAGATATTTATATTACAAGAATTTCAAGTTTACCGCAAATAGACACAAATAGATAGCTTATATATACATAGATATCTATATATAAGCTATCTGAGCTTACTGCCTGCACTGGTGTAACATCGCAACTAGTTTGACTTAGGACCTACACCGCATTAGATATACAATATCAAGTAGGATATCAGAGATTCCTTTATAAAAAATACGCAGTCGGCTTTGCCCGTGTAAACTATACCTGTTTCGTATTTTCGGAGGCCTTATCGTAAATCGCATTTATAATATTATATAAGTAAAGTATAGTATGCAAAGATTTTTAAAGAATACTTTATAATACACTTAATTACGAATTGTCTTGACACTAGATTCTCTCTGACTACTGCTACTACTGGCTAAACCATGCGTTCTACATCCGGCTACGTCGAAATTCTTATACGCTTATTACAACTTATATTTGTGTTGCTAGCATCTATGTAGAGAGATTTTTACAAATTTCTGTTACCCAACTAATAATACAAATTTCTAACAACAAATATAACTTGTGTGTAAAAATTTGTTAAAATCTGCGTTCAAAATTTTATACATTTTCTAAGTATATGCTTTTCAATTTCCTAAGTGTCTGAATAACACTTTACACGCAAATTTAAAAGAAATATACTATATATATAATAATCAAAGAACAGTTAGAACTTTTATGCTTTGGTTTGGTACGGGCTTTTACAAAAACACAATATACCTGCTAGTTAAAATATAGCTTCTGGTATAAATATTACTTTGTATTAATTTAGACCCACCACTTATACCTCACGGTGCTCCTCGACCCGCCACGGAAATCTTTAGTGAACCCCGGCGGCGGGAGCTAGCAAGGAGCTAGCATGATGCAGAGTCAAGAGTGCGAAATGTGAGAAATACATTACTCGCTTTCTACTAATTTCCACATAATACAACTACATATTCTTATAATGGAAAAAGTCCACGTCCTATTGTTATGTGACATTCTCAAAAAAATATACTCTCTTTGAATTTGATTAACCAAACTTTCACTGAGAAGTCGCATTCAACTATATATGGCATTTGTTTAACAACCCGTGCTCCATTATCAAAAAGGCCAACGTGGCTGTGGGACAGGTAAACGCTACTGATTCTGGGTTAGATTCCTACTCGGGGTATAATTATATTAAAAATATTTTCATGTCTTCGCTCCGGTATTTAACACAAAGCGCGGCGTTGATTGCCGCCTCTCAACACGCTATGTCTCGATTTCGGGCGAAAAGTGGAGGACGGAGACTAGGTTCTCTTGACGCTAAGTTCTTGTGCCTACCCTGCTATGTGGAAAAAGGCGTTAAGCTTATAAAAAAGTCACGTACAAATCTATCTAACTATCTTTTGACAAACATATTTTTTAAAAACGTATAAAAATTTGAACGCAGCGGGTCGCAGGCGGTTTGAATTTAAAATGCATTTCTTTGAAACCGCGGTCTCCGCGCAAATCCCGCTGCGTTCAAATACCATTTAAAAAAAAATCTATTTCCTAAGAGTGTGATTACCATTTTAAATTTTTTTTAAAATATTTTTCAATACATTTTAGATAATTTACATGACAGATATCTCTACGGTGCGTTATCTCTTCCTCTTTAATCTTACATGGACGGAGCAATTATATATGTAACTATCGAGTAAGTTAACTGGAATTAACCAGGCAGTATTAGAACAGGCTTTTAGTCGCTGTTTTCTAATTGTTATATTTAGAAGAGAAATAAAAGAAACTGATCTAAATAAGATTAAAGCATTATTACATTATTACTTTTATTTATCTGTATTATAAGATATTAATAAATATGTATTATAAGATATTAACCACTATATTTTATTACAGGTACGTGCCAATTTCAAATACGCTATCGAAATACTATTGCATCAAAAAGTAAGTAAGCAGTCAGTAGTGTAAAATTTTCAAAATGAAATCAACATCAACAATTATTGTTGTTTTTAATGACATCTGTTATTCTTTCTCAAATAAAAAAATATATATTGTCAGCAGCTTCCAAAATACAAAACTAACTTACAACTAAATTATATTTTCTAAATGCATTTAGCCATTTTGACATTTTACATTCGAGTCGCGAAACTTTAGTCTCGGCCTGTCATTAATGTAATTACAATTATACTCAGGTGTCATTCATAGAGACGTTCACCTTTAGCCAGGAAGCAGACTCAAGCGGTGTCCGCTCAAGTTACAACAATAAGATGATAATTTTATAGTTATAACCGAATTATTATAATCCTTATTACAAAAAATTTTTTTTTACATCTGAAATTCGAATTCGGTGGATAATAACTTTGAAACATAATATATACAGTAAAACCCTGTTAATACGTACCGCTTAATAAGTTTTCACGCATAAGATGTGTTTTTCGTTGGACTCTTACGACTCGTGTTACTGTAGTTTTATGTATATATTTTTTTAGCTAAACGCCTTTTTTGTATACAAGGGATGGAAGTGTAAGAGGACATAGTGTATAGTGATTTTGCTCTCCACTTTTCACAAGCTTTCAACGATTGGCCTTGCGATTATACATATCGTCATCGCATATGCAAATTGTAGACGCTTAAAATCAAATGGTAAGTAAGTCCCTTGTAATTCAAATTCAAACTCAAATTCTAAATATCCTTTTTTCAAATAGACTTTTGCAAGCACTTTTGAATCGTCGAAGGAACATACAGCTACCACCGGCTGGGAGGCAGTTCTACTGAGAAGAGCCGGCGAGAAACTCAACAGTTGCTCTTTTCAAATACAAAAGTTACAATTTTATCAATTAATACCTGCACCAAACTTAAATCATATAATCACATTACTTCCGCACAATTTATCTTTTAAATATTCTTCTACTGAGTAAATAAGCTTTACTTATTAATATTGTCTTTATAGCGGCTTTAAATTTTTTGATTTGCAAGTCTAACATAGCTTGTGGAATCTTATTATATACGCGTATATTCAGACTCATAAAAAACTTACTCAGACCCATAAAAGACTTCATCTTCAGAAAGGTTAAAAGATTTTCCCCTAATAATTGTTGCCTGGATGACATAAACTTTTTCACAGTCCTGCACACACACGGTCCTGCTTTTAATTGTAAATTGTGAGTCCAGGAACCCAATTTAATTCAAATACTCTGTGGGACAGCTAATTACATCATCCTGGTTTATAACTGTGTCAACTGATAATGAAAAGTACTATCATTTCCCTAGTTTTGTTGAAAATGAGTAACATATTTGTTGTCAAATATTTATAGCGCGTTTTGAATTTTACTAAGACAAACAATAAATATTAAGATAAAGATCAAATGACTGGCCTAAGTATTGAAGGGCGACTTTTAATTTCGCTTGGTCTTTTAATATTTCATAGTCCTTGCTTTATATTTAATTTCCGAACGCATCATGTTTGACAAGTACGCTCAGCTTGTATGGGAAACCAAAATAGCTTTATACTATTTTCCATGCAATTTCTTTATGTTTTCTGACCTTTAAAATCCACCTTGGACTCTTACATACATTTCGAAACCAAAATTAGACCAGCCGTTCTCGAGTGTTAGCGACACTAACAAAGATTTAAACACACATACTACAATGTAGAATGAAAATCATTATTATATTAAAGTAACGTAAACATTTTAAAACTTGTTATTAATTGTTTATTTGCATGGTAATGAACGATTGTAAGTTTTTTGTTTTACCCGTATATAAAAAATATATATATATATATATATATATTATGCAGGTTTTATGCAGTTTTCATTTAAGATACGAGCGTTTCACTTGTCCCCTATCTCCAGATATATACACCCGCCAACAGTATATCTTTATAGTATATCTCATTAATACCTGCACTATCAAATGATTTATTAGAACAACTCGCAACAAACAAACCACAAAGACGATAATGATAAAACGCATGAAGTATTGTGTAGTCGTAATTCAATATTACACATTACATTCTGCAATCTCGTATTCGTCATTTATCATTTGCAGTCACTCTTATATTGTGTATTTTTTTTTATCAGTACACAAATCTATACATATAATGAAAATGTAACTGATCGCGGTCTGTACATGGAA